>PYUH01000490.1:2388633-2409148 GCA_016808085.1 Suaeda aralocaspica
AATAGTTTATATACTCTATCACGCCCCCTCACACGAGAGCCCATTGGGTTTGAAGTGTGGATTCAGCATGGGCCCCCTTATACCCTGCGCTTAATAATTCCACTTAGAAGGGAGGGGTGGATGAGATTCGAACCCGTGACCTTTGTGTCACGTTGGCGCTGATACCATATTAGAGGACCATCTCAACCAAAAGCTTAAGCTTCTGGTTGAGGCCCAGAAATAGTTTATATACTCTATCACGCCCCCTCACACGAGAGCCCATTGGGTTTGAAGTGTGGATTCAGCATGGGCCCCCTTATACCCTGCGCTTAATAATTCCACTTAGAAGGGAGGGGTGGATGAGATTCGAACCCGTGACCTTTGTGTCACGTTGGCGCTGATACCATATTAGAGGACCATCTCAACCAAAAGCTTAAACTTCTGGTTGAGGCCCAGAAATAGTTTATATACTCTATCAGCCTCAACTATCAGCTTAAACTTTTGGTTGAGATAGTCCTCTAATATGGTATCAGCGCCAGCGTGACACAAAGGTCACGTGTTCGAATCTCATCCACCCCTCCCTTCTAAGTGGAATTATTAAGAGCAGGGTATGAGGGGACCCATGCTGCCACACTTCAAGCCCAACGGCGCTTAATCTTTTGGCTGAGATGGTCTTTTAATAATATATAACATCATAAGTCACTATTGAATCCGTGATTAGGGTATATATGATCACAGTTCAGAAACAAAAATATGTGTATTACATCATCTTGATAGTTATTAATATGTTTGTGGAAATGACTTGTGTTAGTGGTGTTGAAGGTGACTAAAGCAATTCGATCACTTGTGACAATTATTGATTCTAATAAGGTCGGAAATGGTAATATAATGCATATTATTAGTACGTAGTATTATTTCTTTAGTGGCTAAGTTTAGCTTTGCTGGCAATTTTCATGTGTTATGGTTTTATTTATTGGGAAATTTCCTTAGGGGTATGAAATAACCAAAATGTCCTTCATGTAAAGTTATAATTGCATGCATGAGGTAGGTTAAAATGCTATAAATAGTGGAAAAAAAAATTATCTAATTTTTACGGTCGTCCATGTTACTCACTAACACTAAATTTACATGCATATATTATATTTGGTGAAAAAGTTTGCCAAATTTAATCATTTCCTTTGAAAAGAAAAATACAATTAGTTATTTGTATTTTTGTACTAATTAGGGATTTTTTAGCGACGAAAATCAAACCATACGGTACGTAGTCATCAAAGCAATTCTTAAAAAACAAGGAGTAATTTGGTTATTTAACTAAATCTCATGTACCTAGAAAATTAATTTCTGCTTTTTAATTATTTTTTAGTGCACAAGAGCCCAAAAAAAAATTATGTTTCATTTGTTTGTTTATTTGTCTAGCAAGGAAGTAAGGAAGGACTAGGTTTTACATAATCTTTGCAAGAATCAAGAGGATTGTATAAGTATTATCACCCAAATGATGACTATGCATCGATCAATGATATGACAAATTAGTATTAAGTACTAACTCATAAATTGTATTTATTCCAAAGATTTTTTTTTTCTTTTTAAAAGTTATTGTTGATCGAATCAGCGATGTAATTTCGATGTTATGTACTATGTCGTATAATCTTAGATTTCTTAGGAATTGTTTGTAAGTGTAGTTTGGCTTTCATTTCCTAATGAATTTTTTTTATAGTAGTAAATCTAAAAAAAGTCTATTGTCGTATTACTTATTATATAACGTTTACGATTGAATTGAATATAATCTTTTCAGCATGAGCGTCTGTAACCATACATTTAAATTCAACTATTATTGCCGTCGTAAATAGTCCTAGTTTTTTCCCGGACTTTTCGAGAAGACGATTGTCCATCGTTCGACCATTTCGGTTGCCGGCACATGTTTCCCGTAGGTTGGTTCACTCCTTTGTGAGTGTCACTCCAACCCACCGGCCAATTGACCAGTGTGGCTAGACTCATTGGCTAAAAAAATAAAAAAGAGAATGTATGTCTCCACAAAAGTTGGGTCAAAGAGAGTGAGACATTGTGCATTGGGCCGGGTGGTGGTTCACAATAATGATGATTGTATAAAACACTTATAATGTATTTGCTCATGCATGAGGAAGAAATGAATCACATGGAATTAAACTATGTAATTGAATGAGGTTTTAAGTTTTCATAAATTTATAACCCATGAGAAGGAAATGAATAAATGAGTGGAACCATTCAATAAAGACATACGTAGCTACAAGTGATAGTGATGAATGCAAATTCATCAACCACAATATTGGAAGCCTGCTTAGATATATACTTAGTCATCAATTCATCATGGTAGCCTCCGGGAGATGATAACAACTACATATACTATACTTAATTCACATATATAATTATATATATGTAATACGGAGTAAGTAGTAAGTGAAGTATAAAAATAATATGTGACATAGGGTTAGCGAAGGGGATAAGAAAGCCTAATTGTACAAAGTTGATAGGTTAATTACAAGTTTACATCTCTCTGCTCATTTTTCTTTAGCTTCTATATCTATATCAATTGACTTGACCATAAAGGAGAAAGACAACTCGTGTGATCGTGTCAAAATATTGTAAAAGAATTCATTCGATCAAAACAAGTACCGAAAACTTAAAACGATATCATAATCTTTAATTTCCTATATCATTTACTGTCTTCCTATCATATTAGTTACAACGATTTAACAGTACATAAAGTAGAAAGAAAATATATCAAATCGTTGCAGCCAATATGCTACGGAGGTAGTATTCGAAAATTGTAAATAGAAACGGATATATATTATACTATAATTGAAAAAATTGAGCACAACATTTATGACCAAAGATTATTTTATTTTATTACAAATTATTATTATTATTATTTTTAAAGCATGAGCACAATTAGCAAATAAACGCTCCCCTTAAAAATTCAACTTTTTTAACGTTTCAAATTTTATCCCAACAAATAGTATCATCTCAATTCTCAAATTAAACTAAACCCATAAAAAAAAACCCCAAAAAAAAATCAAAATCAAAATTGCGAGCAATCTTCTAGGGGTGGTAATCCTCATCTCCGTCGTGAGCTCCTCTACTTTCTCTCTCTACTTTCTCTCTCTAAAAAATCTTAATAATCCCGCATTCTTCGCAGATTTTTCTCTTGGTGTTTCTTACATTCACCATTTTCTTTTTTTTTTCACCTCTGAAATTATTGCATCAATTTTAAAAATAAAAGGAATAAAAAAAGATCACTTTTTTCCCCTTATTCTTTTCTATTATCATAATCATCATTTCAATTTTGTTGGGTTTTTTTTTTAAATTTTTATTATTTGTTGATTAATAAAAAGTTTTGTTCTTTGTATATTTGCTGTTGTAAATTTTGGGTTTTTTTACTGCTCATATCATTAATTGCAATCATTTGGAAGAGGGTATTTTTGGGGATTATAAAAAGTGTACATTTTTGATTTGTTTTTGAAGGTTGAAAAAAAAAGTTGGGATTTTTTTTTTTTTATTTTTGTTTGCAGATGAGCTGGGTGTAAGCCAATTTCAGGTGAATTAGTTAGATCTTTTTTCTATTTATTGATATAGTTGTTTAATTTTGAATATTTGAAGTTTTAATTTGGGAAATTTTGTTATCTGGGTGTTTGAAATTGAAGTTGATTGTGTCAAAATTGAAGCAAAATTTGATTAAATTGAAGCTATATTTGATTAAATTGAAGCAAATTTGATTGAATCTAAGCATTTAGGAGTTAAATTTTGAACCCCATAACCCAAATTAAGAGAAATTTTGTTGACAAAATTTTGTTTAATTCAATAATTCAGAAAAAAAAATGTATGGAACACAGAACAGAAGAAACCTGGAATGTGAGTATCAAGCACAAGTGATAAACTATAGGCCTAGTATCCACACGAGGCGGGCGAATTTGACGGTTAAATTCCAAGATATATATGGGTTTTCTGTGGAAGGGAATGTAGATGATGTGAATGTGTTGAATGAGGTGAGGGAGAAAGTGAGGGAACAAGGGAGGGTATGGTGGGCATTAGAGGCTAGTAAAGGGGTTAATTGGTACCTACAAACTCAGGTGTCATCAACACTAAAAGCGTCGCTAAAGCTATCGGCTTTAGCGAATGCTATTACATTGAAGAGATTGATTAGGAAGGGGATTCCTCCGGTGTTGCGGCCTAAGATTTGGTTTGCATTGTCTGGGGCTGCTAAGAAAAAGTCCACTGTCCCTGAGAGTTACTATAGTGATCTTATCCTTGCCACCGATGGCCAGGCCACGCCCGCTACTAAGCAGATTGATCATGTGAGTGGAACTTACATTTGATTGGTTCAAATGCTTTGTTTGATGTGTTTTTTTGCTAATAACTGTTGAAGTTGTGTCATGATTGTGACTTTTATTCTATTGTTTCTTGCATTGTACTGTATTTTGGTTGGTTGATTGATTGTTATATAAATTGATTCAGTAATTAATTGCGGTTGAATTTTTCTGTGAAGAGAGTTTTTGCGCTGGTTTAAGCTGTGTTTGATTTGGAATTCTCTTTGAATTGAATGATTCCTAATACTGGATTAAAAAAGGTCTTAAATGTTTTCATTTGTTGCTAACTGAATTAAGTGGATGGATGTAGTGCTGTTTGGTAAGCCACCTATTTTTGTTATTTGTATTAGTAGAAGAAAACAATTTCCCATTTGGCTGTCTGTTGTGGCCCAAGTGGGTGTTTTGATGAACTTTTTGTTACGGCTTGCTATAGAAAAACGAATTATAGTGTTCTTGTTTACTCCATGTTGAGAAAGCATTGATCATTATAGCTCATCTTTCAAGAGAATTCAATTGGTAAATGCAAGAAATAGGCCAAGTTCTTCGGCTGTGTATTCAGTAATGATAACATATTTTATGATAAATTTCAAATTAAATTCTTAGTTGCTGGAAGGAAACTTGTGGTTGCATTATTTGTGAAATTTTTGAGTTTGCACTGTTCAAATAGGCATGACTCAATAGAGCTTTTAAAATATATATATATATGAGATACATAGTGATTAATGTCATGATACCGCTAGTTAACATTGGTGTGATAGATTACCCTCACAATATTCTTGTGCGATGGAGTAGTTGCCTGTCAATGTAATCAAAGACTCATATCCCAAAGGCATGGGTTTGATGTGTTGCTTTGTGAGGCATTCCTGCTAATTTTGGTGAATCATGAGATTTTGTATGAGCTCTACCTTCATGAAGCTAGAGTTTAGCTTTGATTGTGGTGACTTTGGTGTCAATGTGTCATCTATCATGCTAACGCATTATGTTTGCAGATCTCACATTTTTAGTTAGTGAGTTTGTGTCACAATAGCAACATGATTTTTTATGGTATCGAAATGACTGAAAAGGAAGTTTTGTGGACCCTTCTGATCCCACAAATACATACATATCGTGTATCAGTTTGTTAATGTGGCGGGGAATAATATGTTAAGAAATAACTGATTGTATTATTCAATATTCATGTTTATGTGATTTGATATGAAGGATCAGCATTCAGCAGGTTACTCAAAAAAGGAAATCATGAACATCAAACACAGAGTCGAGTGGGTAGCATGGATCCGAGTCAGCAACATCTTTTTATTATGCACCATTAATCTACTGTAAATATACGATTAGTCATTAAGTTTTGTATTTTTAGAACCTTGTCAGGCATCTTTATGTGTCTTTGGCAGCCTGTTTGTGATTGTCGTGAATGCGTATGACTGTATGAGTTGAAAATATGTAGGATCTAATGAAATTTTGTACTCCTAGATTTCATCGATTTATAATGTATCTGCAGGACTTGCCTCGGACTTTCCCTGGCCATCCTTGGCTAGATACACCAGAGGGCCATGCAGCTCTCCGACGTGTTCTTGTTGGATACTCTTTTCGTGATTCTGATGTTGGTTACTGTCAGGTGATTCATCTACCTACTAGGTTACTTATATAGGAAAATAAGGAATTTCACGTCACTTAATGCACTGCATGTCTATGCTCGCAATTTTTCCATCTTCTTGTCTTATAATTTCAACTACAAATTATGTATGTTATTAGCTATCTTGTTTGTATAAAAGACTTCGTTGTACATTTTGTCCCCTTTCCGTTCTCTTCCTTTAATTTCTTACGAGAGTATCAACTTTTGCCATTAATTAGAAGATTTGAATATTATTGATGTACTCATTAACATTGTTTATTTGTTGCTCCAGGGTTTAAATTATGTTGCAGCATTGTTGTTACTTGTTATGAAGACAGAAGAAGATGCTTTTTGGATGCTAGCTGTCCTGCTTGAAAATGTTTTAGTCAATGATTGTTACACAAATAACTTGTCTGGGTGCCATGTTGAGCAGAGAGTTTTTAAGGATCTACTGATGAAACAGTGTCCTAGGTACTCTCTCTCCCTCCCTCCCTCCATTTGCTCTCCCTATCAACTGTATCGATCACACTTAAGAAACTGGTAAAGAAAATTGCAGGATAGCTGCTCATTTGGAAGCCATGGAATTTGACGTCTCTCTTGTTGCCACTGAGTGGTTCTTATGCCTCTTTTCGAAAAGCTTGCCTTCAGAGGTTTGACCATAGTTTTGCATTTAATTTACTCTATTAATTTATAAAGTTCATTCCTTACTCATTAGTGCTATCTTTTTTGGAGTCTGCTCTTTAGACAACTATGCGGGTATGGGATGTCCTTTTCTACGAGGGAGCTAAAGTTCTGTTTCATGTAGCTTTGGCTATATTTAAGGTGAGGGTTTTTCCTCATTCTCTTTGTGCTATCATTATCTATGTTTTCCAAACTTCTGTTCGAT
The DNA here is from genome assembly GCA_016808085.1 of Suaeda aralocaspica. Classification (NCBI taxonomy): domain Eukaryota; kingdom Viridiplantae; phylum Streptophyta; class Magnoliopsida; order Caryophyllales; family Amaranthaceae; genus Suaeda; species Suaeda aralocaspica. Next base: position 2,395,448 of record PYUH01000490.1, read on the forward strand.
GGATTAAGTTCAGCTTTTAACATAGGCATGGTTTGAGAGAAAAGAACAAATTCTGATGTGGTGGTTTTTTTTACTTGCAGATGAAAGAAGATGAGTTACTTCTGGCCCATCAAGTTGGTGATGTAATACACATTTTGCAGAAAACTACACACCACATGTTTGACCCTGATGAGTTGTTGACGGTAAGCTAAGCTCATAGAATGTTAATTGGTCACTGCCATGTAACAGTTCAGCTTATTGCTTCCTGCAAATACCTGAAAAAAATTGTTGAACTATCTGCCGCTCTGTGCAGGTTGCTTTTGATAAAATTGGTTCTATGACGACCAATACAATATCAAAGCAGAGGAAAAAGCAGGAACCTGCTGTCATGAAAGAACTTGATCAGAGACTTAGACGGCTAAATTCACTTCATGATGATGAAAGTTTTGCTCGATCAATTGGCCAGTAGGCCACAATTGTAAATGCAGCAATTGTAAATTGATGCATGTAATATCATGTTCTACAAAATTGTAGTCGATATAAGTTGTAAATTAACAAAATTAAAAACAAAGTATTTAGGTCACTAAAGAGGGCAGCTTCTGATGTGCCCCTTTTTGACTTGTTAAAACTCAGATGATATCAGTTCCATTAACGGAGTTTCATTGTTTCAGTAGAAAGCTACATTAGGAAACAATATCTAGATAACAATGTTTGCATCAATTAAATAAAGCTACCAAATGGATGCTCATTATGAAACATCATCCAATATACTTCGTCCTTTTATACACAAGTGGCATTGTTGCTGTTACAGACATAACATACACCTCACAATTTGATCAGTAGCTTAATTAAACATTAAATGTTCAGCCAACTTTTTACTAATGAAAACAGTTAGTTGGAGAGATATCCATGTCCATTAGATTGTCGTCCGGAGGAAAGTATACATCTGCACTGGGTTCAGGAACATCATCTAGTATGGCAGGAAAATTGTCATACTCATTCAACAGATTGGACAAGTCATAACCAATACAATTTTGTTGTTCTTCAGCTAAATAATTCCAGGCAGGTGGCTGAGGGGGCAGTTGTTGACCAGAAAGCTGAAATTGGCTACTTCTGTGGGCTATTTCCCTGTGCTTTAAAGTCCAATCAGGGCGACTCCAAAGGTAAAGGGGAGGAGTGATCTTGTTCCATTGTGAAAGTTGCTTGGCATCAGCGTTACAGGATCCAGGAAGATAGAATGACTGACAGAAAATTAAACACACAGCCCAACTCAAAAGTAAGATCTAGGAAGCAAAAAACGGTAGTAAATTAATTAATAAGATGTGTTTGGTCTAGGAGAAAATTTTAAGTCCATACCTCACCGGCGAGCAAATATGGATCTTCCCATATCAAATCATACCTTTTCCTGTAAGTCCTGGAATCAAGCCTGAAACAACAAACCAATTTACTGAGGTGAGAGAGTGAGCAAGGGAGAGAGGGATCAAAGTTAATGACCATACCTTTGTGTTTCTGGTGGGACAACTAAAATAAGAAGCTTAGGTTGAAACTTAAGGGCCTTATTGATGAATTGATTTGCCAGTGTTGCTTTGTATCCAAAAGGAGGATTCAACCCCATAATCTAGCCAACAGAGCAAGAATAAAGTCACAAGTTGAACAAAGAAAGAAGAAATAGTCAAATGGCAATTCAGACTTCAGAGCACTCAATTGCAAGACTCACCAACCGAGAACCTTCTGGAAGTTCTTTAGGCTGAACACTAAACCAATCCCTTTGCTCAAAATTGAAATCATTCTGCAGCATATGGGTTTTTAAATTAGTCAAATGGCATCCCACAAATAAATTAAGGATGGAGAGGCATGAACCAATTTTCTTTAGCAAGCATTGTATGGGAAATATATGACAAAAAGTATCACAGATAGCACAATGCTCAAACTACTAGATACCTAAATTAACAAAGCTTATAAATCAGTAGACCTGAGTTCCTGTCCTTGTGTGTGTGTGACTCAAGAGGATCTTACTCTCTACTCACGATTTAACACACGTAACATTCTAAATGGGTGTCACCCGCTCCAGGCAAGTTATTAGGGCCTCTTTTGCTCCACCGCTTTAAATTAACCCTAAAAGAAATCTCTTAAAGTCTTGAACTGCCTTACTCAAGGTATAGGTATACTAGTTCAAACTCATGAATTTCCATTGCCAATAGTGTCAAGATGTTAATGTATAGATATACTAACTTGAACTTGTGATTTTTCAGTGCTTATAGTAAAATTCCGAAAAAATAAATAAAATAATGATAACAATAAAGCAATCAAAGTCCACCTTAGATGGAAAGAGATCATAATTTTTGAAATTGCATTTCTTCCCTACACTGTCCAGCTTCTTTTTCATCAACCAGCTAAAATCATTAGCGCCACAACAGAAGTCCACTATCTGCAACATCATAGGCAGTTCTCATGATGTCAGCAACTCAGAGATGATCCAATTACTATATCAAGACCTACCACCTACAGGAAAATATTTTCTTATATGTGGCCGGCTAATCGGCCACACCATTAACTAATGGAATGACCCCTTAGATGCATATAATCGAGTACGTGAGGTTAATATAGCAAAACGGGAGTTAACTCCAATGGAAGAATAGGTTTACTCGTACAAACAAGTAGGGTTACTTTGATACTATCCCAAAAAATAAAATTGAGGTTACTTGAATGAGCAATTAGGGTTATTTTCTGAATAGTCATATGACGTATTAGGGTACATCTACGAACAAATAATGTTACTCTAATACAAAAAAAGAAGAGTAATTGTATATTTGAATAAGAGTTCCTCTTGTAAATAAGAGTAGCCATGCTGTATGGCCCAGTCACATACAAAACTTGCTCCAGAATCGAGATGTTGTTTTAACTAGTACAAGTAACTGTTTTAATAATGTGGTTAGGCATTGCTGCCTCATAAATAATTAAATACAAGTTCAATGCTACTACATTTTTTTAAAAGATAATTTAACGATTTGGAAAGGTAAAAAATAGGAGATAGTTCTTACCGTATCACCATCTTGGACATAGCAATGAAGTCTTTCAACAATCTGGAAAAACAAAACAATTATGATACATCAAAATGTAGACTGCATTTAATATTCTTCTCTTTCTTGATTTCTTTTGGGGATGGTTGTTTTGTATTGTAAGAAATTTTAAATTGCAATTCAGTATATCATGTTTCATTTCAAAAATGATAATTTTTATTCACAGATATCAGCATCAACAGTCATAACCTGTTAACCCCTTCAACCAATCTACATGCAAATGAAAATGCAGTGCTTGTGAAACAATATATTCAGATTAGAAAACATCAATTCTCCACTTGTAATTAGGCACTAGTGTGTCGAAGTGTCCAACTAAGCTATTTTTGTAAAAAATTCCTGGATTTTGAACTAGGGCATTTAAATTTAGGCCAGTGTTGAGGGTCATACACGTGTACTTGAGGTGAAATGAACAAAGCATAGCTTTTGAATCAAAAATCTTAAAGAAACAGTTGTTCACAGTAACTCAGTAAGGCTTAAAAAAGCCTAAAACACTATGCAGCAAAAACCCTATCTCTCATGTGTTTGTGAATAAATTGATCAGAATAGCCCTAACTGGGTATTTACACCCCCAACGAATAAGTAGCAGGTCGACAAGTTCATGTCAAGTACGACCATCTAGAAGATATTTGACCATTTGAATGGTCAGGCGACAAGGACATATATCAAAAGTGACTTATTCAGTAAGCACATACTGCTCATCTTCAAATGGCCATAACTTCCTTGTTTCTCAATCAAATCAAGCATATGACTTGCCGTTGAAAAGCTCTTGAAATAAGCTTTCACCTCCAACTTGATTCGCCTCAAAATTCCAAGTAGTTTGAGAGATATGCCCATTTGAAGTTGACCCATTCAACTTTTCTTTAGTTCCTTGTTTAACACAATTTTCTAACTCCTTAGCTTATATGCTAAACCTAGATTGATTTCGAGTCATATTCCAACAGAAACAGATAATATCACAGAAATTTCTGAATCAACACCAAAGACGATCCTCACAAATCCCATCTAGCAAAAGACTACTAACTCGTTCAGCATAATAGTTTGAGGTGCATGGTGGAGAGCAGAGAATATCCAGAAAAGAAATTATCTAGGCTTTCAAAAGGAAAACATTTGACAGAAGGCTAACTGTGGGTCAGTGTTTAAGAAATGCTGCAAAGTTATGTTGAGAAAAAGAACCTAAGCAAAAAAAAAAAAAAAAGGAGCTGAGGACCTAGGTGAATAATCACCAAAGAGATGCAGAGATAACATTATATTCAGTCAGTGACTTCCTCCAATAGAGAACTCTAAATTCCTCAAGAACAGTCAAACGATAAATCGCCAACCACAAACTTGTTATAAATACAATAAAACAATAAAGATTAAGGGTGGTGTCTCCATATAATTATAAAGCTTAGGGATTACAATCCAAAGAGCCAAAAACCTATTTTACTTGCATATTACAAAAACAGAACACAGATGACCACCACAGTCAAACAATGCATAATCATATTGGAAGTACTAGTTCTCATAAAATTTTAAAATATGGGTACTAGAAATAATTGATAAAAAGCATCACAAACAAGGCCTGACGCCTCAAGCAGTATCACAAACACAATTTTTTGGTTACTTGGGTACTAATCCTGGATAAATAATAGAAAAGCAGCTTATGATTTGAAGTAGAAGTATAAAGCAACAGATTTAACTTGGGATGTAATGCAATATGTGATATTTATGAGTGCAAGCACACACGTAAACTTGCAAATAATAATAAGTAATCTACCTCGAAAACCATTCATTAATAAGTAGGAAAAACATAGATAAGTATTCTTTTTTCTTTTTTTAAAAAAAAGAAGAACTTACCTCCTCAAGCTTATCTAATTTTGTGAAGTGTCGTCCATAAGATGAGTAGGTCATGCCATGTAGGAAGGGTGCAAGATACACGTCAAGTTTTTTCTGAAGCAATATATCCAATTCAAAACCTTAAATCAGCAAGATGTATGTAACTATGTATAAATATGAAGTATAATGCATATTACATTCTGTATCCCCTAATTGTCAAAAGAATGCAAAAACATGCACATTCAAAAAGCAAGTAAGAGAAGAACTGATCTATGAACCAGAAAAGAGTCAACCTTAGACATAAAAGTAATATGGCAAGGTATTCAAGCAGCTGCAGGCACAGTTTCCCACAACATATCCTTTTCTATATGAAATTTCAAACAATTTCAAGTTTAAGAACTCATTAACTACTCTGACCTCTTTAACAAGGCTTTTAAAGAAATAAATTCAAGTTAAACAAAGATGGCGAAATTAAACTAATAGCACAAGTCCTTATTAATAGAAGAAGATTAGGCCATAACTCATCACATTGTCAACAATCACAAAATGGAAGGGGGATGAGATAGCATACTAGCATAAACCAATCCCATAGCCATCTCTACCTAGAGTTTAAATTACAGATGTCACCAAGTCACTAACAATACCAAAATACTAATGATACACACGATATACATAAGAATAAAAAAGATAAAATAGATGTATATATATTTGTAATTGGCCTCCTGAATCAATTCCACCAAATCGAAATATAAACAATGGTTCAATCAATAATACAACCATCCCAATTAAAAACGAGACCTTCCATAGTGGGATTTGACGAAGCATCTCTGCGCTACAGAGACTCTTTGCATCATCAACAGTGCCACCACTATTGAGCTTCTGCAAGGCTGCACGAACGGCCTTACAATATTTAATAAAGAAAAAAATCAGTCAAAAGGAAAAACAAAATCTTGACAACCTTAAAAATATTGAGAAGCAAGCACTTACGCAAATTCAGAAAATTACCTTAACTGTAACCTCCACTTTTACCTTTGTCAGGTTCTTGTCAACTGTACTTTGATTAGTCTTATAATTGGAAGGAACAATCTGCTGTTTCATGAACTTGTCCACGTCAAAAGAAGAGTTGACTCTTTCAATTAGAGCATTTATTCTGCATGGGCAATCATGTCATAGATAAAAGTCGTGCAAAAAGTAAATTGTAGCATCAAAACAACTGATCCTTCACCTTTCTTCCACATTAATGTCAGTGGTGGGACTTGAGAAGCTTTGTTTCTTTATCACAGGCTTAGCTGAGTGATTGGCACTGACTCTCTTCCAAGAACTTTCAGCAGTGCCAGGTTGCACAACATTTGGCTTCAAAATTTTCTCGGAATTAAGTCTACTCTTCTCAGGCACAGTTCTACTTGAAGATATTGTTGACACAGCATTGGACTTTGGCACAAACTTCACATGATCCCTTGAAGTAGATGTCAGATTACTCAACCTTAATTTCTTCTGAGCATCAGAACTTGGTTGATTACTTCCTTTTCCAGCAGGCCTAGTTAAATCACTCCATTTGTAACCATAATCACCCTCAGCAGCTTGTTTGTCATTCTTGCGCTCAACAGATTCAGTTACCGCATGAGATGGAATAAGCTTTCTTTTCTTAGGAAGGCTGTTTACTAATGTGGAGCGTTGCTCTAAAATAGGTTCTCTCACTTTGGAGATACCAGGAAATACTATATGATCTCTCTGGGGGGTGCCAAGCTCCGGATCAATTTCATGGTCCCTATGAAAGTCAAGAGCAAATCAGAGCACATGCTTGGAATCTGAAATTTTGCATTTAATCAAATTGAAAAATAAATAGATAAATAAACACCTACAAGCAATATATCAAGATACGTTTGATAAGAAGACCATCCCAAGCTCTTTGAAAAATTCCCTTCTCATAATCATCTTCAAAAGTGATTTTCCTACAATAGTAATGGAAAATCCAGCATTGATAAGTTACTGTCAGAGTAATAAAAATAAAAATCCAATATCGACAGACAATAAATTAAAAAAAAAAAGAAAAAAAAACCAAAAACAAAAGGCAAATGATCAAAGACAATGACCTTGGTAAGCATTTCCTATGATATGATTTAGGACAGCGTCTACAGACTGCAAACTGTAAGTCACCAACGTCTCGGTTCTCTACTAGCTTACAAACAGAACATTTATGAGCTGGACAAGCAAAAGCCTCTCCTGCAGCTATTCTCTTCTCAAGGTCCTCCACCTGGGTATTACTTTGCTCATGGAGTTTTTTGGAAACACATGTAGGGTGATAGAATCGACCACAGCTAGCAGCAATACAAGGAAAGACCTGAAATAAGATTTGTTAGATAAGCTAGGTTGCAAAGTTCAAGCTGGGCAGCAAATTAATAAAAAAAATGCCCACTTCATCCCGATGACAAGGCACCATAAACTAATGCACTCTAACATGAGGGCTGCAAACCTGCAACTAGCACATCCAGACACTAAGAAAAGCAACAGTTAGTTATACTTTAAGGGAGCATACTTCTTTACTGCTACAATGAAAAATAGAAAAGTAAACATTCTCTAAGCAGAATTCGACACTATCTATTCCTCTTGTGATGTCATATTGACTTAGGGGCATGCAGCCGTGCATGATGAAATTGTGGGTTTCTAATCTACTTGGAACTGCAGCTATTAGCCTATTAACCTTTCAGGCGATGATTTGCAGCATGTGCCTACTCTGAAGGAAAAGGAAGCAATTAAGTGATACTGTGATAATGCATATGGTCTGTTATGTGCCCCTGAGTCTACTGCTGAGATTGATTCTGCTCTTGTTAGCATTAATGATTCAAAAGCAACCGATTAAATAATGCAGTAATATTTTTGAAAAGCCTGAAATTTTGAAGGGTGATACACTGATACAGCTATTTCAAGATTTTCAACTCTGCAGACATCTAGATGGAGGGACTTGGGCACCCTGGGCTATTGACAACTTGACTATAAGCGAGAAAGGGAAAACAATAATCTCATTAGAAATTTCAACAATACCTTGGGATTTGAAGATATATCAGATGACCCTAACTTTCCACAAATAAAACACTGATGCTGCTCATATTGACAGTTCTTACAGATAAAATTGGGCATAGCCTGTAAAAAAAAGGTCTAATTTAGAACTCATACAATATATTATGCTTACTAAATATAAAACCTTGAGTGGAAAGTTGCCTACATTAACTTGTGCTGCTGATAAGCCAAGACTTTCACACAATCCCTCTCCAGCTGCCTCAGTTGCATGAAATGACCTCATACACCTCCCTTCACAGCTGTTAGAATGCAGCAAAACAAAAACAAATAGTCTACTGCTGTTCAGGAAACAATAAAAAAGGTGACTAGAAGGAGAAACTATGTATATTACTTGGTTCAGAGTGATGATCTATTTGCCTCATAATTTTATGCAGTACATATGCTATACTATACTAGGGATTATTATGCAGTTTTCCTTTCCCGAATCTTTAATGTCATATTCTTATCTTCCTTGTCCATAGAAGCTCTTTAGCAATCTCCAACAGCAACAAAGTCTTAGCCCCAAAATAATTTAATGTCGGCTAATAATATATAGCCAAGTTTGGACGAACGGGCTGGAAGCCACAAACCTATCACCATTCCTACTTTATCCGGGCTTGAGACCGGAAATAAATGCCACAAAGTGACACTCATAGACAGAGTTCTCTTCCGTAATCTCCAGATAAAATCATAAATACGACAGAAGTCTGAGTTATTTTAAAGCTTAATTTCTTTTCACCTAATAATACTCCCTGTGTTGCAATTTGTTAGTAACTCATTCCATTAATGGTGTTTCCTTTTATTAGTTACATTGAAAATATTTCTATTCCTATAAAGCATTCTTATTGGTCCTTAATTGAAAGCATTGATCCACTTTACATAATACGAATATGATTTTTAAATCCCTCCACTTTTATATCCCCTATACAAAGTACACGAATCCTATTTTTTCTATCCATTTAAATAGAGAATCAAACCCTAGTAGCAATATCCTGAATAAGTGATAGTTTTGGCAAAGTTCAATTTTCTTTTAGCTAGGAACGTGCAACACTATCTTGCAATCTTACTAGCCCAAAGAAAACCGTAACTTCTCCTTATTTAAAAAAAGGGCTTTATTTGACAAAGAGCATTTTCAAGAGCTTTTAGCTTATTTCCTTTTAAAAATTCAACTTCTTAAAAAACAAATTCATGTGTCTAGTAAAAAGCTTATTTGAAAGCTTGTTTACCCTAAAATGCTAATTTGTAAATAGCTCATGGGGGAGCTTTACGGAAATAGTTCACTGAAATTTAATTTCAAGGGATGAACAATTAATGCAATCAACTACTCCATACTTACAAAACACTTTTATTCAATCAGATGATACAAAGGAAAACTTTATGAAAATAATCCAACTCCGACGGTCAATCAATCAATCAAACAAAGCATCCCAAAAATTGGGGTCGGCTACATGAACCAAAAAAATCATTCCATGTAGTCATCCACATAAATTTTCAATACAAACTTTTGACAGTAATATAATAAAAGACCCAACTTTTGTTTTTTCATTTTTGAACCCACCATTGTAACATATATTCCGTTTTTGGTCCCTTTACCTGCAAAATTAGGTAAATGTCATTTATTAGCGGATGGAATAGTGCAACGGATGTTTATTTGCAATTTTTGTTGACTTTGCCTTGCTTTGTCCAAATTTTAATCTTTTTGTATTAGATTATATGGGAGGCTATTTTCATCAGGTGCTCAAAAAATAAAATGCAATTTTCTTAAGATTTCTAACTTCTAGATTGAATAAGCTTTTTATTCATGATGTTAAGTATTTTGTTTGTGGATCTGCAGGGAGTTAACATGCTACACTTTCCAGCTTAATGAAAGTACTCACTTATGGGAAATAGCTGAAAGATGTTTCTCTGATTGCCTTTGTAAGGCATTTTGCCTCTATTTAATAAGTTTTTTTTTTCATTACTTCTGGAAGTGAGAAATCAGGAATCCTTCTAGCAATCACTCAACCTAACAACCCAACTCAAAAGTCAAAACCAAATCACATTAATATTCCAATCAAGCACATACCACTCAACTCTATCGTAAACCAACCTGACCGCCTAATTTGCCACTACTTTCATCAACATCCCACCAAACCCCATCCTCGGATAACACCGTCTAACAAAAAATCCTCAACATAAAACCCGAGTTTCGCCAGAAACAAAGAGTAGTTGGGGAAGAAGAGAATAAATCCAGCAATGACGGCACCTTCGGGAGTGGTAAAAGCTGGGTCTTCAGGATCGAGTACAGGGTGGGGGGAAGTGGAGGGTTTTGTGGATGGGTGGATGGTGGAGACTTCGAGAAGGAAGAGTAAGCGGGTGGCAGTGGTGGACAAGAAAATGAGTGATGAACATGAAGGTGAGGAGGTCATGGAGGATCTTGGCTAGTTGGTTTGGAATTTCAGGGATGGTTTGACGGGGTGGAAGAAAATAAATGAAACAAAAAAACAAAAAGGAAAAAAAAAAGGAATTAGTTAAACCGTTGTTTATTAGGTCAATAAGACCAGTGTTGCTCTACGGCGGTACAGAATGTTGGGCTTACAAGAAAGAGCACATTCAAATAATAGGAGCTACGAAGATGCGGATGTTGAGATGGATGTGCGGGAACACTCTAAGGGATAGAATCAGAAATGAAGTAATACATCAAAAAGTTAGGGTTGCAGACATAGCTAGCAAATTAAGGGAGAATCGTTTGCGTTGGTTCGGACATGTGAGACGGAGACCTAAGGGAGTCCGGTGCGACGAGTGGAAGGGTGGGATCATGGGAATCTCAAACGAGGTAGGGGCAGACCGAAAATGACTTGGTGGGAAGGGGTTAAAAAGGAAACGAAGCTTTTAGATTTAAAAGAAAAAAGAGTTCTCGATCGCAAGGGATGGAGGAGGAAAATTTATGTGGATGACCACATGGAATGATTAATTTTGGTTCATGTAGCCGACCCCAATATTTTTTGGGATTAAGGATGTGATTGATTGATTGATTGTTGTTTATTAGGTCACCAATAACTTAGTCCAAAAACAGAAAATATGTTATAAAGTTAGGTCCAAAAATGAAAAAACAAAAGTTTGGTCTTGAATCGAGTACAAAGTTCGGATTATTTTCATTAAATTTTCCTGATACAAAAAATTAATCAAATTACCCGATGCAAACAAGTACTACAAATGCAAACAAGTACTCCGTAGTCAAAATAGCTAAAGTTACCAGCACTAACAAATAAAGTTATATTTGCATAAGCACACAATTTTAAGAACATTAAAGTGTGACATTAAACCCTCAATTCCTCATACAATTTAATGTAAAATTTTCCGTCAATGTAGTAATGTACCACATCACCATGCTACATCTAAAAAATGGAGGAAATATTCTATCCTACGTAATTTAAATTACAATTTGAAATATACATGTAACAAATCCAGCAACATATTTATACTGAAAATCACATAACATTTTACATCATGAGTCATAACATTAGCTTTTATTTATTACTAAAAAAAGATGGTCCGTTTACACAGGAATTAATCTAAAAGTCAAAAACGAAGATATGGAGTATTAAATTAGTACACTCAAAACATAATGTAAAATTGAAGAGGCAAATGATCAATCAATATATAGAAATTTGTAGTAGATTAGGAGAAATTAAATACCAAAGAATATCACCGCCATTGTCACAAAGTGAGCACATTGTATCGAATAGATCCTCCTCACTATCATCAAAATCACAAAGATCATCCACATCTTCATCGGCAATAAAATCATCCCTCTTCAACGGCGTGCCTTCCATTTGAAGCACTTTCCCTGGTGAAGTTGCAGGTTTTTCCAATATGATTCCAAGCATGTACTGCCCAATTAATTCATTGTGAAAAAAAAGGCTTTGCTCTTACAAACACATAAAGGACTTATAATTATTCCAAATTTTTGCAGATATACACTAATCAATTCGAAATGAAATTATTAGTTAAGAAAACATCCAAAAACATCAAAGATATATAATCCAAGCAAAATTTAATACATAGTGATTGTGTTTGTTATACAAAGCAAGAGAAACCTCCACACATGAATTGTCTTGAAAAACAAAAACAATGTAATATACAAAGGAATATCTCACAAAACGGTCCCTTCTTCGAATGCGAACTCCCTAAGTTTAGTAGTAATTACTCCCTCAATCCCAATTTATTTGCTACTTTAACTTTTCACACCAAAAGGTCAAAAACAATATTTCAATAAGAAAATAGAAATCACGTTGGGTAGGTTGTGAACATTAGAGAGAAAAGGGTTACCAGATAAGGAAACAGGGCAAAGATTTTGGGACAAACAAAAAAAGAAATAGTATACCAAAGATAATGAGATAGAGTATCTAATTCCGGTTATTACTAAACTTAGGGATTTGGTTCCAAACCTAGTATGGTTTTGTTATTACTTGCAAATGATTTTTTTTTTTTATTTAATATGAGTCAAACACTCCTCCCCACAAATGGATTTCTAATACCATACGTTGAGGGGGTCAAGGTATAGGTTCTAATTTTGTAATTTTCTAAAACAAACACGAGCATGGATTTCTAATATCATTCTAAACTTATACCTAATGCCATCATTCCTTGAACCAAACTCCCCCATACTAAATTAGTAGAATTTATTTGGTGAGTTCTACTCTAGTTAAAAGTAATGTTGAGAAAAAATTTTGAATATATTTTTAGCCAACAGAAAAGTTGTCTTGTCTCTTGCATGCAGGTGTGGCACCGTAAAACCCATGAACGGGTATTTTAATAGTATACCGGAGTGTTGTTGTATTGTATGCAAATTGTGAAACAATCTTGCTTAATTGCTTTCCTAAATACTAAAACATAATTACATCTTTAACTAAAACATGATTAGTAATAATCATATTCCCCCTCCACCCTAATTCACCACCAGAGCACCGGTCCATCACCACTAAACTCGTATCACCACCACTACCCCCACGAATCTCTAATTCTCCTTCATCCACCTTCACCACCACGAATCTATTATTCGTCATTACCACGAATCTCTCTTCTCCTTCATCCACCATCACCACAAATCACTTCGAATTGGGGTTTAGGATAGTCGAACTTGGGTATCCAATTGGGGATTAGGATTTCGAATTAGAGGTATTAGGTATCGAATTGGGGTTTAATGTTTCGAATTGGTTATCAAATTGGGGGTTTTGGAATCCAAATTGGGGATTTAGGGTGACGAATTTAAGTGTAATGGTGGTCAAATCAGACCATTTAGGTGGCCGAAGAAAGGTGCGAATGTGTTTAGGATTATGGCGGTGGTTGTGGAAGTGCAATGGCAGTGGTGGCAGTTTGTACGTTCTCAAGAACAAAAACATAACGGGAGTATAAATACATAACGGAAGCAAACCACTATACATGTAATTAGCATATAATACAATCCACATACAGTATATATATACTAATCCTAACCTTATCAAGAATTACCAAACTGCCATGTGAGTTGCATCTCACGTGCGTAACTAGGAAAACCCCTTTGTTAAAGGTGATGGAGCTGTCAAATATAAAAAATTGCCAATTTTGTAGTGTCCTTCAACAATCTAGATAATTGGAATTATACAACATGGACTAGTTTCGCCTCGAGTATAAATAAGAAAAGAGAAAAAGGTTTGTATAAGCTACATATAGAGTCATTTAAATGCCTGCGCAATATATATAATAATATCATTTCATTTATTTACCTTTTTATTGGGGGGAAGGGGGG
>PYUH01000490.1:2420170-2457838 GCA_016808085.1 Suaeda aralocaspica
GGGGGGGGGTGTCAATTCTGCAACCCAGTTCAAGAATATCCTGCGAGAATTTCTCTGTAATCACTTCATTTAAGAAAATACTCATTAAGATTTCTGTGTAGTAGACTTAGAATTTCTTTTGCCACTTAGATTCAAAGGCTGCCAATGACTCAATGCTACCTTTGAGACTGTCATTGTATAGATTTTTACACTTGTTGTTATGTCTCAAGTTGAAACCTGAAAGACATTGTGTCTTGCTTCCTGTTGGGGATGGGGAGTTCTTGGGTGTACATGTGCTGCGTACATGTCCTTCCTCCTGCAATTATGCCCAAAATTTGAAAGAATACCATTTTCACCTACAGATTGTTTAATAGATCAATAATATTTGCATTATGTGTTTGACGTTCTTATTTTGGTTGTTGTAGTTGACAGCCAAATATTTATCGATGAAGACTTACCTTTTCATAACCACAGCTAAAGTAATTTTGAAAAATGGAAGATTTAAAAGAAACAATTAAAAGGGGAAAAAAAAAAGAAAAAAAAAACATTTCCTCTAAAGTAGTGTTGTTCCTGGTAGCAGAGAGCTTAATTTTCCAAGGCACCATAGAGAATCTTTTTTGGCATATTTCTCCATAGAAATCTAAAGGTGATAACTCTTTAGATGCAAAACCTAAATTTATAGATCTGAACTGGTGATTACTTTTATATCTTCGGATTTAGTTGTAATGTTGTTCTATCAATTTAATTCTCTATTTGGTTATAGATATTAAAAGGGATCTTGAAGAGGTATAATACCGTTATGTCATGCATTTAGAGTCTCTTTGGGCATTTTGGGGTATGCTTTCACTCTCTTATTGTTTCCTTTTTTTTATTTTTATTTTTTTTGGTTTTCCTGGATGAGTGAAAGGGTGTAGTGGGGGTGGGATGGTTATCTTTTTTCCATTTCCGTGAATTATTGATGTATGGGGAAAGTGGTAATTCAGTTCTTATGCCAGTGCCTATAGCTGGGTTACAAGACACCCCATGCTGAAGAGTTGTTTGTGTGAAATTTCTAGTACCTCTCTATTCTTTGTGCCTATGAATAACACAAAGGAATCGTACATAAAATAGTTGTGGTTGTTACCAGGCCATAGAAGAGACTATAGAAGATTCCTTTGGTTGAAGATTCCTTTGGTTACTGTGTGAACTATTTGAACCAAAATCTTTGAGGTTTGAATGGATGTCTACTCTATTATAGATATCAAAGGCTTTTAGTTTTTACATTCTTTTGATCATTGCTGTTCTGTACACTGCTTGGCTTTTCATCTGAGTATATGAATTCATCCTTCTTGTTTCATGGGATAAAATAAGTGATGTTTTTGTAAAAAAAGAGAGAGAGAGATATCTGCTCTTACTTCTATTACCAAAGCACCACTTTCCTTGCCTTCTATTTTTTATCGAAGCTTTCCCAGGATATAGAATGAGTAATATTCAAATACTTTGCTGACCTATATGTTCATGCATTGAATTGGTAACTTTCCTCTTTCGCCTCTTGGCTTTATGAATGCTGGTAAGATTTATGTCATTATTTCTTCATGATCTTTGTATTTGACATCCGATTTTGGTTTTGTGTTATATAGACTCCTCAGTACTGGATGGACCCAACAACAATCACTTCCCTCCAGATATTGTATTTTATGTGCATGGCAGGCCCATAGAAGCTCATAGAGTAATTTTAAGTGCTCGCTCTCCTTTTTTTAAGAAGAAGTTTGAGACAGATTGGAAGGATCGAAGGGAAGTCAGATTCGCAAGGGAAAAATTGTCTTACCCTGCTCTCTACAGCCTTCTCCACTTCTTTTATTCTGACAGGCTAGAAGTTGCTGTAGATGATATGGAAGATTTAGTCAGAATTTGCAAAGTCTGCAAATGCGAATCGTTGTGCAGTGTAATTGAGAAAGAATTAGTTCACCAAACATACACAGAATTCAAAGCTTTGAGAGAAATAGACAGCTCTCAGAGGCGATTTATATTGCAAGGCTTGTCCCTTCCTGAGGAAGATCGTCTTCCTGCTGCTTTACATCGCATTCTTCAATTTTCTTTGGCCAATTCTTCAACAAAACAAGATTTAGATAATGTTGCTGATAATCTAGCAACTTCTGTTGGTAGATTACAGATCCATGAACATGTGAATGATTTTGCTGATATATGTGTTCGGGTTGATGGGCGTGTTTTTCGCTGTCATCAGGTTGTACTGGCTTCTAGATCTGAGTATTTTAAAACTAGAATCTTCCGCATGGATGATTTTCTGGAGGTCAACAATGACGTGCTTGTTCACACTCTTCCCTGTCTTGAAGAGCGTGATTTGAGTGAGGAGGCATTTGAGAAAATGATAGAATTCATGTAGGTGTTATTTTCTTTTTTTTTTAAACAATTTTTGGTTATTGCAGTGCATGTACCATGTTATTACTACATGTCTTGCTTAAGTTGATTGTCTATTTAACTTAATGAGGGCTATTGAATATTCGTTCATTTTGCCTGGAATTATTTGTGATGCATCATTCGTTTGTTGTTTATGGTGCATCCTTTTTTACATTCGCTAATTTTATGATTGCTTCTTTGGTTCAAGGTACACTGATGGTTTGAGAGACGTGGATCCACAACAGGTAAGCTGCATAAAAGTTAAAACTGTAGTGCTTTGTGTTAATTTTCCGCTGCTCTGTTCATCAAGTATTGTTTCATTATATTAGGCTGAAGAGTTGTTTGATGCTGCTTCAAGATATTTGTTATTTCCCCTGAAGCGTGCTGTAGCTGATGCATTACTCCCACACCTAGAAACAGCCTCGCCTTCAGAATTATGCCATTGGCTACTATTAGCAGATTTGTAAGTACTACTTTCTGATTCGTGCAATTAGATGCTTGCCTTGTTTGTTTTCGCTATTTTCTTCTAGCCATCATTAATTGGATAAAGCACTACAAATGGATTCATTGCTGTGGGTCCTGTTGAGTTTTACTTGAAACATTGTAGTTGTGAGATCTAGTTCAGGTACTAGGTTAAACTGCATGATGACGACACTAGATGTCTTGTCTGATTTATTTGTAATTAACACACCAAGCATGTAACAACTTTTTAATATTTTTCTCTGTATAAAAAACCTGGACATTTCCCGCGGGGGGAGGGGTGCGTATGTGTGTGTGTGTGGATTGGGACCTGCTACGTAAACTTTAGACAACTAGACATGTCTAAGGCTTTCGATTTTATTGTCATGTAATCGTGCCATTGATAATGAAAAAATGAAACATAATGCTCGGAAGACAGAACAATTAGAGAGTTGTGCTCACAGTATCTCAATTGCTTTTATTTACAAGTTCAAGAGTTAAGGCCATCTATCCTTATCCATTTGGGGCAACTGATTACATCTCGCAACCCCCTCTTGCCTCATGTGAGTGCCAATCCAAAACTAAACATGGTATACTGTAAACTTTGAAAGAGGTAATGTGTAACCTAAAGATCTAGGAGCAACTTTCTTGGAAAATTTAAGAATTTCAATGACGAACCTGAATTAAGGAAGCTCATAAATATAAGCCTTCTAGCCAAAGTCAACTGTATATATTCAAGGCTCATGCATAAGAAAACTGTTCCGTAATTCTTGAGGGAAACATGACTGCACAAGTGTAAATCTTCCATACTATCTTACAGTCGGTACTGTCTTACTGGCAGTACTAATAAGGACTTTTATTTGATAAGACAAATTAAGGCCTTTTAAGGAGAACTATTTTTATTTTAATATTTAGTTTATAAACATAGATCTGCTACTTCACATTCTTTGGACCTTAAACTTTTGCTTACTTGGCTGTTTATGCAGGTATGGTGTCTTGAAGATTAGGGAGTACTGTCTTGATGCGATGGCATACAACTTTGAGACATTTGTTGATACCCGAGAGTTCCGAGCCTTGCTTTTGACTCTTCCACCACCGTCAGGAGACTCCTCTCTCCGAACCACTGCTCCTAATGCCCCTGGAGCAGGAGGACATGTCAACCAAGGGAATATTCTCGATGACTTGCGGGAAAAGTGGCTTGAGGCTGAGGGTGAGTTGGATAAGAGAGATGACAGTGCCTTGCTTTTTGACAAGCGACTTGAGATGCTTATGCATATAGCAGAACAAGAACAAGAGAAGCCTGATCCCATTGATGAGGCTACAGAATAATAAGCGGAGATAATGTAGTTTAGAAGCTTGTTATAAACTTATAATCCATATTTATCAAGCAATGTGAATATGTATACGAATATTATATTCATAGTAAGCAAAATTCCATCTGAATGATGGTTAGAGGTGCAAGAGAACTCAAAAGGCTGCAGTACAATTAGTGAGTGCCCAATGTTGGACTTCTGTAACTTGTGCTTGTATCATTCTTTTTCCCTCAATCAGTATAAGGCAATTGAATTCTGCCAAAATCAGTTCCATGTGTTTAGACACACTGCTTTAAGTTCCCATTTTCAGAGTGCACTGTTCTAGTGAAACCATACAAATACACTTTCCGTAAAATAGGCTTTATTTGCTTACAATTCTTATTTATAAAAAACAATTAAACTCTATGGAACTAATCTGTTTTAGATTAAATGGTTTCCAAATCGTAACTTCTTCAGTATTCGAGTATATTGATGTCAATCGCTAATTCTCCTTGTTCATAGATTGTATCCACAGTCATAGCTAGTATTCAAGTTCTGAAAATGATACCAGAGGGTCAGAGACCAAGGCATGCCCAATTCTCTTATATATCTAGTGGAAGCATGAGTTACCTCTACTCACTTCCAAAATTGCACAATGAACGGGGAGAAGGATAACAAACACCCTCGGGCAATGCCATCAGTAAACCTGCTCTCCAAACTTGTGTTTACAATGTTGAAAACAAAAGTACTCGTGACAACCAAATCCAGAAAAAAGAACTGCTAATTCAGTACTCCATATATCTAATACAAAAAAATTTCTTTATGCTTTTAATCAATGCAATAATTGTAAGCAGGATGCAACCATGCAAGTATAACTTATCCACAAAACTTATAAAAGAATTTACATAACCAATACTACATTTCTATTGTATACAAACAATGTAAAAACAAGTATTTGCCTATGTCCAAAACAAAAAATGATTCTATTTTTTTTTCCCCTTCTAACCTTTATCTTTCTTTTCTTTTCTGTTTACCGTTGGGTTTATCCTACACCCAGAAAAAAAAATACAAAAAAAAAGGGCAAACTCAAAAATATATGCTCCAATAACATCATTCCTCTTCCAATTCGTCCTCTTCTTGGGATTCCGATGCCTCGGTAACATCAATTGAATCTTCTTCAACAGCAGATGGGGAAACATCTTCAGTTTCTTCAAGGGCAGCCAACTGCCCTGGTTTTTTCTGAAGGCTCCAGTACATGATGCTTGCTGTTAAGGTGAGCATCATCTTCTGATTTACCTGTCACATGAACGAATACAGTAAATGTCTGAATTGAGACTACAAAATTATGGTAATTCAGCAGACAAATGAATACCAACTATGGACAAGACTTGTTGATGAAAGCAAATAGCTGAGCAAACACAAGAGTTGATCAAAGTTGCCAGCTCAGCTCATTTGAGCGGCAATCATACAGTGGTATATGTAAGTTGGGCTGGGAATATTGTTTAGGGTCTGGTCTTGCCTGAATACATTTTATGGCTCAGGTCTGCTTATACAAATCTGACCCAACCTGAATTTACTGGGTCTAGGCAACTAATTTCTGCCCGGCCTAAAAATAAGCCAGTCACAACCTTCTGGCCACAGCCAGGTCAACGGTCAGCTCTAAAGTGCCGCATAAAATAAATAGGATTGTTTTGATCATGAAAAAATAAATGAGAACTATTAAAAGGCAGTCAGTAAATGATATTAGTGACAAACAATCAGCTACTAGCAGAACTCAAGCATGTTCAATTGGCAGTTAAGAACTAAGAGAGTATGAGGTCAAGTGATAAGCAATTCCAGAACTTACCTCTACAATATCCTCAGGCAACAAGAATATAGAACATCCAAGCTTTCTGGCAACACTGATGATATAAGATGCATTCAGCTTCTTATCCTCAACTGCAGTTAAAGAAAATTTATTCAATATCCTTTACAATATGTTCAAGATACAAAACATAAGCTTGAAAATGACATTTGTAATAGTAAAACCGAATAGCAGAGATAAAATAGGCATAATTATAGTGTCCTAAAGTGGTCAAAGAATAACAATGGAGTGAGATTGTGAGAGATATTCAGGCAATCGTATACAGAGTTAAAAAGATATTTCAATTGCATATACAGAATCTATAGTCACAGTACCATCTTCGCCTTTCGTTACTACGTTCCAATCAACTACTCTTGGTTCCACAGCACTAAGAAGTTCCAGGAAGAATAACCCACTAGATAGACTTTTATCCTGAAAAGAATACCAATTCCAATGTTGTAATTTATATCACTCAATCGAGTATCAAGTAACTTGTCGTTATGTGACTAAACCAAAAGGTCTGATAGCATATGCACCTTGAAGCTGTCCATTTGAGTGGATTTTCCAGAGCTCTTAACCTTCTTGTTTGCCCATTCAAGAATAATTGCATCTGTTATCTCCTTTCCTTGAGAAAACGATCGTAGATTTTTCAATAGTTGGAGCATTGTAAACCGCATCAACTGCCAGAGAAAAGCTGAAAGACAACATTTTTAAAACAGATTAGATAACAGGATTCCAATTGTTTCACAGTAAAGTTAAAAACGATGGAATGATGTTAGCAATAAATGTCTAAAGACCCACACACAAAGCATAATATCGAATAATGATGTTGGTTTGTTGATAGCTAATGCTCCAGTTGGTATAACATAAAAAAATTTCAAAGTAAAATGTTTTTTCGCGGAAAACGTATATTAAATGATGAGAAGATAGATTGACATCTGTTCAAGCTTTTGGCCTTTGGGAAAAACAAATCGGCCTAAATCTGACAGTATGTCCCCATATATTCTCAAAAGAAAGCTGTACAATCAATAGAAGCAAACCTATGATGAGCTTCTTATTTCCTTGTACAATGTCATTTCCAGCAACATTCACAAGGGAGAAGTTCAAGTTTTTTCCTATAACGATAACTTGATTGCAGTTTTCAACTTTCTTAAATGGCATCTTAATTGGAGGTTTACTGGCATGCTTCCAGTTAACTGATCCTGGAGAAACTTTATCCAACACTTCCAAAAGAACCCACCTACAAAGTAATATCATAAATTAGCATAGTCAAAGATCATTTATTTCGAATCAAATTATGGGTGCATAAGACAATTAACTCACCCTTGTCTAACATCCTCAAACAAATTATTGACATATGTGGAAACTCCAAGACTATTAATCCAAAGTCGAAAGCATCTCTCTTCCCTTGAAGTTTCGGTGTCATCGTCTAAAACATTAGTGGCTAGAGTTATCTTCTCTGTATCAACTTCAGCAGTCAGACCATTCCTGCAAAGCCAAGTTTGTGTGTTTTAACAAGCAACTCAATCATTGCAGTAGCAAAACTAAAATATGACATACAAATATACAATAGTAAAAGAGAATAAGAACAGCTTCATCATTTAGCCCCATAAAGAAAGAGGTAACTAAAGAAAGGGAAGACGGAGAGAACAGAGAAAACCAATAAAATTACAAGATTCAAATAATGAAATATTTAGAGGGATCCCCAAAAAGAAAGTAAATTACAAGATTCCAAGATTTA
Source organism: Suaeda aralocaspica (assembly GCA_016808085.1). Lineage (NCBI taxonomy): Eukaryota > Viridiplantae > Streptophyta > Magnoliopsida > Caryophyllales > Amaranthaceae > Suaeda > Suaeda aralocaspica. The sequence continues at coordinate 2,427,882 of PYUH01000490.1, forward strand.
CCTATGCTGGAAAATCTGAGCAACAAAGGTAAGATTCAAGTTTGTTGAGCCCTCTACGATATCTTTTGCACTGATGTATTTTTGACAATCAAATTTCTCTGCTTGCTCTACAATGAGTTTTGCTCTTTGTGTAGGATCATTAGTTTCCAAAGTAGTAGTGGTACTATGTTCAGGTGCAAGGACATTAAGTAAATGAGCATAAGCTTCACCATCCTGGATATATAGCACATCATTCAACCAATTAGCATACAATTAAACTGGAGAAAATAAAAGTTCTGTTATTAAATTGAGAAAAACTTTACATCAGTTTCCTACATTGCCAATTCTTGAATCAATTGCAACCAAATTTTTGGATATATAAAGATAATGAGAACAAGATAAGTGGAATAGGATTCACTGCATTGCAATTGTAGTCTCAAAATTACGTCAAGTCATTTCTTTCAGAAACAGAAAGTCTGCTTCTAACATTCAAGAGGCACAATGACTCCTACTATGATCCCAAAGAAATGTAAAAAAAAAAAGAGAAAGAGAGAAGTGTCCGGGATAGTGATGATGGTGCAACAAAAAAGAAAACGAAACAAGTTATCAATGAAAGATGGAATGAGGCCTTAATACTTCCAGAAGCACATTATAATACCTAATTTTCCCTAATCATGGACAACGAAATTTTGTCACTATTTGTGCCTCCTCGTCCTCGACCATTTTTCTCTTGCCAAACCAACCTACAAACATGCTTGAATGGAGCTAAGATCCTTTACATAAATGATTGCTAGCCTAGCAAAAATACTATGGTGGTTGAAGTAACATACAATGACTACTTCATATAAAAGTTTTTAAGTGTTGACCTTCAAATATCTGTAATGTATCCACTTGAGTTCTACAGACAAATAAACCTATAAATTTCAGATAAAAAGCCCTTTTACAGATGCCTGGTGTTATAAATGCCTATAAACTATTTTTGACACGAAGGCAAATGCAAATATCCAAAATTTTGGCTTTGCGCCATGAAACTGAAGAGTTAACAGACTATTTCCAGAAGATTCCAAGTTAGTGCTTTACAAAAGGCATCTATAGCTCTATAGTGGTGTAATTCAAATAGAGTGGTGTATGCTTAAGTCTTAAGAATTGAGCAGGTTGCATAAGAAGAGATTATAAAGGCATTTCTTGACAGGAGTAAACATAACTCTTGCCAGTGTCCCATTTTTTATACATCATATCTCAATCTAAACGCATTTCTAACTGCAATTATCAACCTCAGCATGTTGCAAAACAATTCCAGTCTTCCACAGTAAGCTTCCAAAAATTTCCATTCCCGTACAATAAACTTAGCTGCTTAATATGCCAGTTAACCCTTCAGAAATATGAAGTTAGGCTTATGCCACTTATCCTATATCCAACAAGTACCAACTTTAGAGGAATTTGACTATGCCAAAAGTGACACTATTAACACTGCATAATCATAGCTGCAAACTTACAGCATTCCACAAAAACGGCAGTATGAGGGAACGTAGTTATATTGGTTTAAATGTTTCAATATTTGGTCTAGGATGCCACTCAATCAACTCTAAAAAATTGGTGATTCAAAAACTAATTTATGCAAGGAGATATTTGAGTTAATTTTACTACTTCCTCAAGGAACATAGGATAAGCAGCCTATATTTGAAAGTTTTTCCTTCCATAAGACATGAGATTTATCAGTTATCACACTAGAACATTGAAAAATTTCATTAAAGCCTGTAAAGTAGTTTCACCCATGCAACTAACAAAAATTTTCTTAATGTCTGAAGCAACCTATGCTACCTCCTATTCTTTACAGAAGATCCATCTTATTCTTCTATCTCTATAAGGTCAACAATGTCACATGAAAATTTCTTCTGGTAAACCCGTAAAATACATGAAATTGTGAAGTATTCACTTTGTTAAAATACTTTATGGCAACAGGAACTATGAATTTAAAGGTCATTGAGCAGCTCACCTTCAAATCTGTGGAAAAATTCGTCACCTCCTTCTGATATCCTGCTTTCTTCAGCTGGAAGTTCATCCATTTCAACAAGACCTTGTCTGGAGGCAAATGCATGAGCTCCTCCACATCCTAGAATAATTATTGCCAAGTAAAAATTTGAGTACTAGCTTCCACGAAAAAAAAATATATGCTTAGTGTTTCAAATATGTCATAGGCAAAGAAGCTTTGAACCTGATTATCATCCACCAATTCCACAAGCTGGGGTGTCTTCTTTAAATTAAGATCTGCTAACAATTGAATCTGATTCACAGAATATACATTAGCATTAAACAATAAGTTGCAAGACACAAATTCAATGACTATGAGGCAAGAGAGGCCAAAAAAAATTACAATTAAGATAGTGAATATAATACCTTTATAATTTGAGAAATCAATCCCATTACCAGATGGCGCTACATAATGACAAGTTGACAACTAAGTTAGTAACAGTTAACTTTATATAAACATAACAACAAATCCAAACAACACATTGCTGCTGACTTACTCGTCCTTCTACCAAGTCTTGCGTACCAATGTTAACAACCGTGCAACCAATAGCTTTAGCAGAATTGAGACAAAGTGTGTGGTTCTCATTTCTCTCCCATGGGTTCAGGGTTTTTTTGGTATTAATTGCTCTTTCATCTATCGTCCCAGGCACAGCAAGATTAATCAACTTACTGCAGAAAAATTAGTATTTTAAACTCGTAAACCGGTAGCAAGGTAAGGTTACAAAACACAAATCAACTACAAAGATGCGAAAACATCTAGGACAAGTGGTGTACCAAAGGAGAACTCCATCTTTTGCAAGATCAAATAACTGATTTGATTTAGGGTCTAAAGGTAGATAATTCTTCATGAAAGGATCGTCTGCTAGATGATGATTTATATGTGTAACATATGATTGCTTCTCTGTTTCACTAATGACATGAAAGTGGGTAGTAGTTGATTGTCTGAGAATCGAAGAGGCTCTTTTATAACCGGTACCTTTCCCACTAGCTCGGCCTTGAAAGCCAAGATATTCCTGATCAATGCAATATAAACTTGAAATTATTAAGGTCCCTATATATCTACTACATTGCATACATCAACCTAATGAAAGAAGTACAAGAACAACATAACATCCTTTCATATCATCGATATATTTACCATATCACATATCATATCTCTAACATTCAGTCACCCTTGGGAAAGACCATGCAACTAAAATACGGAGTCCGGGGTACAACACAAGTTCATCTAGGAAACTTTTAGCAATGATAAAAGTGATGATCACCTACAAGAAACTCACCCTTAGGAAAGACTCAAAATCAATCTCATGAGTCACATCCGGATACGAATCCTCCAATGCTGCTCTAACCTCCTTTTCCGTATACGTCCCATTGATACCCTTAAGTTTCACCAAAAGTGGCGGCAAATCCAGCACCGTAACACGGCCTGATTGAGGGTTTAATGCCGAAAACTGTAAACATAACAACATAATTCATCACCAATTCAACCAAAAAGACCATATACATTAATAATATACCAAAACAACAATAAAAACCGTAGTAAAAACAACTAGAAGTCAAAGAAATCATAATAAACAACATAATTAAGAAAGGTTTTCGACGAAAACCTTAGACTTGAGGGTTCGAAGCTCCACTTGAGTGAATTGACTTTGCAACCGAGGATCAGAAACAAGCACACCCTCAAAACCAGACATCTTGAAGATTAAAATCAATCAAAAATGTGGTTTTCCTTTTAATTTCACCCCTTTATTTTACAATCTTCAACTCAATAATTAAAACTGCAATTAACCCATCATCACAAAATCAACAATTTAAATACAATCAAATCAAAATCAAACAACATCAAATTTCAAATAATGAATAACAGTCTCATAAACAAAACAAAGCAAATGTTCATCAACATTCATAAATGTAAACAATTTAATACACACAATCAAAATTAATTAAAAAAAAATCAATGAAAATGAACAAAAGCAAAATACCCCTATCAAAAAAAAGTGATGACAACATGATCAAATTCAAAAATGAGAAATAACCCAAGAAACCCAAATGAAGAATAAGTAAAAGAGAGGAATAAAAATCAAACCTTGTAAAAAAAACAAATTAAAAAAATTAATGCTTGAAATGGAAGAGAGAGAAAGAAGTAAAAGAGATAATAACGTAAAGCCTATAACTTTATTTTTCTTCCATTCAGGGAATTATATGTTATGTTGTTTTGGTATGACAAATCAAATAAAAATCAAATCTTTATTTATAATTTTAATTAATTTTGTTAATGTACGAAATTTGAATAATGAATTTATTTGTTAATTAAAATATTAAAGTGGGATTAATTTGTTTTTTAATTTTTGTAACGTCGTTGCTTCCTACATGTGTGGATGTGGACGGTGGGGGGGGAGTGGTGTGGACGGTTTGAAGTCGACTTCAACGTGTTTGGATGTTCGACTTTAGTTTTTTCAAACACCCTTTTTGGAGTTTTGGGAATTGGAATTATGTATTTGGGATTTTATAAGGAAGTTTCTAAATGATCGATTAATCAAGTATTAGTGTTTGGATAGTGCACAAAAGTAGTTTTGTTATGAGAAGATACTACGCGCCTATTTACTTCAGTTTAAAATCCGTTCAGTTTAGTTCAGTTCAATTATGCTCCGTTCAGTTCAGTTCAGCTCTTTTCTTATTTTGCTATTCATTAATCTTTCATAATAAATTTTCAGTTCAGTTCAATTTAGCCCCAATCAGTTCACTTCAGCTGTTGTCAGTTGAAGTAAACAGGCTCTACTGCCATTAGAATGCGCATTGTGGTTAAGAGTTAGTTGTTATGTGCCAGTTGATTTGACTTGGACTATGTTTGAGAACATGAGATGAAATAAAGCTAAAACTAATAAAGTGGTTAAAACAAGTTTAACCGATAACGTAGTTGATAATTTCAGCACCTTAAATAAGTTGCTACTTTTTATAGTAATTCAATTTCAGTCAATTGAACATTTTGAATAGTTGGTTGCAATATATGTGTTGGGTCATAATCTTCTATATACGTATTAAAACAGGTCAATGCTGACATCATTCCATCTCATGATTAAATGTTTATCAAACATGTACTCCATTGATTTATGAATCAGACACTTCTCCATTGATTTAGTGTGTAAAAATCATTAGGTGATAGATTAAATAAGTTGATCTCAAAACACATTTATTATAAGCTTTTTTTTAAGAGAGATTTTTGACCGTACAAAAAACATACGAGGGCATAGAATAACAAAAAATTACATGAAAAAATTTATAAACAACGAGTGCAATGAAAATAAAAAGGGTGAGGGAGGACAAAATTGCTCTTTTTCCTTATTTTGTTTTCGCGCCAATGTTCACCATTTTTCTCTCTACAATTTCACTAGAACAGATAACTACAACGAAAAAATTAAAACATTATATTCAAAGATGAATTGAAATGTCAAAACCTAATTCCCAAAATATTGCATGTAAGATTCCTCCTAAAGTTTAGGAAACTTGACTCAATGATATGACTAATAAAAATATTGAAAAAAGATAGAGAATACTTGAGAAATTAGAAAAAATACTTTAGAAATTTAATTAAATATAAGACTGAAAATGAAATCAAATAAGGGTGGAGATGTACAAGTATTTGTGGACATTAATTATTATTCACATGTAAGATTACTCCTAAAGTTTAGGAAACTTGACTCAATGATATGACTAATAAAAATATTGAAAAAAGATAGAGAATACTTGAGAAATTAGAAAAAATACTTTAGAAATTTAATTAAATATAAGACTGAAAATGAAATCAAATAAGGGTGGAGATGTACAAGTATTTGTGGACATTAATTATTATTCACATGTAAGATTACTCCTAAAGTTTAGGAAACTTGACTCAATGATATGACTAATAAAAATATTGAAAAAAGATAGAGAATACTTGAGAAATTAGAAAAAATACTTTAGAAATTTAATTAAATATAAGACTGAAAATGAAATCAAATAAGGGTGGAGATGTACAAGTATTTGTGGACATTAATTATTATTCACATGTAAGATTACTCCTAAAGTTTAGGAAACTTGACTCAATGATATGACTAATAAAAATATTGAAAAAAGATAGAGAATACTTGAGAAATTAGAAAAAATACTTTAGAAATTTAATTAAATATTTTGAAAAGCACGAGAGAGTTTAACTTTTAAAAATAGTGAGAAGATAGTACCAAATCTTAAGTTTACCATAAAGGCATGGCAGGCAAGTTTTGTTTTGAGTATTAATATTAAACCGAAATAATGATATTATATTTTGATAATTTTCCAAATAAGATTTGTAGAAAATTTTAAAATATAATACATACAAATTATATAATAAATTATATAATTAGTACGCTTTATTTATAAATGTATTAAGATATATTACTCTGTGTAAGATAAATGCACAGTTTAAAATAATTATATAACTTTTCGATAAATATATGCACAGTAATAAATTTTGGGTTGATATTTATAGCGAACTAATTGTTTTGTACTAAAAAATTATTAGAGATTTTTGAGCGTAAATACCTCAAAAATCCCTTAATAATATTCTATACGACAATTGCATAGAGCAATATGTGCAATAATACAATTTTAAAACAATAGATATTATGTCAATAAGGGTAATACTTTCTTGGTATATGAGTGCTCTGAAATCAGTTTTATTCATGAATCATGATCATAAATATATTTCCCCTTTGATTCTATTTGATAATGTTTACATTGAGCATAACCTTGCATTATTGATTTTCTTTGTATTACAATAAATTTGTATATTGCTTTTGGGATTGTGTATCTCGCCTAAAAAATTGTTCAATTGTTCTTGTTTTATTTTAATTTGTGACTCTATTTGCTATAGAGTTTTAATTAAATTAGCAATTTCCAATTCTATTAGCTTTTTGAACAACTTAAATTTTACTAGAAAGTACAAATAAGATTAGTAATTGTAAGGAACACGTGTGAAATTTAGAATAGAGAAATGTAAAGTGTAAACACAAAAGAAAAGATTTAATTGTAAAGCACACTGATGTTTGGCTATTTGGGCGTGGCTTGCTTGCTAGTTTACCTTAGATGAAATACAAAAATTTATATAAGACTCTATTTTCATTTTTATGGTTCTTGGTCATTGTCTGTTTAGTAGTTAATAGTAATTAGGGATGCGTAAATGAGTTTTTGAGTTTAATTAATTTAGTAAGACTCTTTTTCATATATTTTTATGGTTCTTGGTCATTGTCTGTTTCGTAGTTAATAGTAATTAGGGATGTGAAAATGAGTTTTTGAGTATAAATAATTTAGTAAGACAAATCAACATATGTATTCTTCATGGTTTTACCTAGATGAAATACAAAAAATTATATAAGACTCTATTTTATGGTTCTTGATCATTGTCCGTTTGGTAGTTGATAGTAATTGGGGATGTGATATGAGTTTTTGAGTATAATTAATTTACTAAGAATCAACATATGTAATCTCCATGGTTAATTAGCTTATGTAGATTTGTACATAGTACCAGTGGTGGAGCCAAGGTTTTCAACTTAGGAGTACAAATTTTGAAAGTTCAATAGCTCGACAAAAATGTTGAAAAAAAAAACTAATCACATTACTTGAATACTTATATTTGATAAACTTTAGTTACCATTATCAGCATTTTATTAGTGGAACAATAGAAAAAATGGAATAAAAAATTTGGCACTTAAGTAAATACTACCTCTGAACCGTATTAGCTGCAACAATTGAATATTTTATAACTCACAAATAATACTCAATTGTTGCAACTAATATGAAACAGATGTAGTAAATAAAATATATATACATATATCCAGATTTTAAATGCAACCATAATAATAATAATGGAGAAGATTTTATTTTTTGAACATGGAACAAAATAACTAAACAAAACTTGAAAGAGAGCAAAAATAAAGATAATAACTAACAACAAAAATCGATCATAGATCACAACAACTAATAAGTCCTATCCAGTATCTACTAGACTATAGTAGTATAGTTGTATTTGTGTTATAAGTAGTATGTATGTAGTTATTTACTATAAATATATATATATATATATATATATATTTTTTCACTAATTGCAGTTTGGCAAAAAAAAAAAAAATCTGTATTTTTATTATTAAAAATAAAAATAAAAAAAATCTTTGGGGGGACAGTCATACCCTTTGTTCAAGCATAGCTCCGCGCATTGCATAGTGCCACTTGTATTTTCATTCCACTTGATATCCGCCGATTGCATAGTGCCACTTGTATTTTCATTCCACTTGACATCACTATAATCAATTTTAAGTTATTCTTTATTTCTCTCATGTAACCTTCCACCAATTTGTTTTGCATTCTTCTATTTGGATGCTATAAAACTTTCTCGAACAAGTTGTAAGGGCGTCATTTTTTAAACCCTCAAGAATACAATGCTCAAATTGGTTAAAAACTCCTTAATTTTTGCGTGCAAGAAACATGGCTTGATTTGCATATTTCGAATTGATTTGTGCAAAAAAATAAATAAAATGCTTGGTTTTGGTTTTAAGAGTTGTTTTGGGCCTTCAGCCTTTTTAAGCTAAAACAATTTAAAAGTAAAGTGGTACCATTTGAAATAAATTGTAAACACGGGTATTATGTGTGTAGAAATAAGTGTTATAATTTGTGAGATTAATTCTCCCTAATTTGTAGGGAAGCATTAATTATGGGAATTGTAGGAGGATAAACATTGTGCGTCATTGTTTCTTCACTTAACATTCCTTATTTAGCATTCTTAAGTTAGCAATTATGTTATTATAAAAGGCTTAGGATGTAATGTATAATTAATTCATTGTAATTCGCATCAAAGTTTAGTTTAAGAGAAGTTATTCTTACGTAACAATTATTATTTTCTTCATAGTGGTTATTTGTTTATTCCCTATAATATTATTTGTGAAACATCAATTTCATATTAATCTAGTAGACGCCACATTTCCGCTGCGAGAGCTCTAACAATTGGTATCAGAGCCAACTCAAAATCTTAAGTGATTAAATTTTTTGATTTTGAATACAATTAAAATGGCATCTATTAGTGGAACGGTAAAAGTTGGAAAGTATGAAATTGAAAAATTCAAAGGAAAAAAATGATTTTTCTATTGGGGGAAAAATGATTTTTTCCTATTGGAGGATGTAAATGAAAATTTTGCTTATATCACAAAAGTTGCACAAGGCATTGGCAGGAAAAACACAAAACCTGGGGATATGAAGGATGAGGATTGGGAAGAGTTAGATCTTGAAGCACGAGCGGCTATAATCTTGTGCCTTGAGAGGGATGTTGCATTCTTGGTAAACGAAGAAACAATGGCCGCTGGCGTGTGGTCAAAGTTAGAGTCAAATTTCATGACAAAAACTCTAACTAACAGGATCTGCTTATACTCCAAATTGTATACATGCAAGATGGAAGAAGGCACCTCAATTCGGGAATATATCAATAAGTTTGATAAGATTATATCAGACTTAAAGGATACTGATATGAAGATAGATGAGGAAGATCAAGCATTCATGCTATTACTTCCATTGCCAAATTCCTATGAAAATATAGTTCAAACATTGATACTTGTTGGTGACACTCTAACCATGGATGGAACTAGAACATCACCTTTAGCTGATGACCTCCGAAAGGTTGCTACAAGTGGAATGATGTCTAGTAATGGTAGAGATTATCATGAACAAGCTCAAGGATTGTTTGAAAATAGGGGAAGGACCAATGAAAGAGGAAGAAGTAAGAAAGGAACGTCTAGATCAAAATCTAGACCTCTTGCGGAAAGATCATATTTCAAATGTGGTGAGCTTGGTCATTTTAAAGCTAATTGCCCAAATAAGAGGATAACATTCAAGAAGAACAACAACGACAATTCCAAAGCAAAACAATATGAAAAACAAGAAGCTAGTTATGTCTCAAATGATGAGGATGATTATTGTTATTCAGTTTCCGAGCAATGTAATAAGATATCTAGTCAATGGATGCTCGATTCAGGAGCATCACACCATATGTGCCCAAATAGAAAGTGGTTTACAACTTAGCAGGTTTTGGATGGTGGCACTGTTTTGATAAGAAATGATCATGCTTGCAAAACGATCGGATTAGGTACTATCCGAATCAAGAAGCAAGATAGAACAATAATAAATTTGAAAGATGTGAGACATATCCCAGATTTGCGGAAGAACCTTATTTCTCTTGGGTTATTAGAGAAAAATGGTTGCAAAGTAATCTTGGAGATTGAATGGAATTTTAAAAGTTGTTCGTGGTTCCTTGGTAGTGATGAAGGGAATTCGTCATGGTAATCTTTATCCTCTTTTGGGGAAAACTGTTACCGGTGATTTAGCGGTTGGAATCTGTGGAAGTAAAGAACAAATAGAATGCACGAGGATATGGCACATGCGTCTTGGGCATATGTCAGAAAAGGGTCTATCATTGCTTAGTGAACAAGGTTTGTTGAAGAACATGAACAAGCCACAAATGAAATTTTGTGAGCATTGTGTGTATGGAAAAGCACACAGGGTAAAGTTCTCTACAAGCAAGCACAAGAGCAGAGGGTTGTTAAACTATGTGTATACAGATGTTTGGGGTCCGGCTAAAGTGGCTTCCAAGGGAGGTTCGAGGTACTTTGTTACATTTGTTGATGATTATTCTAGATATGTTTGGATTTATTTTCTTAAGCATAAGAATGAGGTATTTGACACTTTCAAGCGGTGGAGCGAAATGGTTGAGAATAGAAATGGCCGAAAGCTAAAAACTGTACGGTCTGATAATGGTACCGAATACACAGAGGGAGCTTTCAAAGAGTTTTGTGATCAAGAAGGCATTGTGAGACATTAGACAGTTAGAGATGCACCACAGCAGAATGGAGTCGCGGAAAGACTTAATCGTACACTACTTGAGAAGGCAAGGTGTACGCGATCTAATTCTGGGTTAGGCAAAGAATGGTGGGCAGAATTATTTGCTATAGCTTGTTCTATAGTAAATCAATCCCCACATTCTTATTTAGATGGTTACACGCCTTATAAGGTATAGTCAGGGGAACATGCAGATTACGAGAGGATTAGAGTCTTCGGGTGCACTGCTTATTATCATGTTAAGGATAACAAGCTTGATGAAAGAGCAAAGAAAGCAATCTTTTTGGGGTATCCGAAAGGGGTCCAAGGCTATCGTCTTTGGAGTGTAGACGATTCTAAATTTGTAATCAGTAGGGACGTGACCTTTGATGAAAAATCTATGGTAGCTTTATCAAAAGCTACGGTGCCTAATGATAGTGATGTTGGAACGACGACAAATACTCAAGTGGTGGAGATAGAATCTAGAGACCAACAAGATTCTAATCGTGTTCAGGTGGGGCATCCTTTTGTAACTCAAGGAAATGAGGAGGAGGATGAATCTAATCATGAGGAAGTTTAGCAAGAAAATGTACATGTATTACAACAACAACAACAACAACAACAACAACAACAACAGGAATCTTTAGCAACCTCTAGACCAAAGAGGAATTATAACCATTGCATAGGCTTGGGTTTGACAAGCCTTTGAAGCATTACGGGCAAATGAACTTTGGTGGAATATGCAATCTCAATGGAGGATGATGAGCCGTTCACATTCAAACAAGCTATCCAAGACAAGGATAACGAGAGATGGTTGGTTTCTATGGAAGAAGAAATGCAATCTCTGCATAAAAACAAGACATGGGAGGTAGTCCCATTACCCGTAGAAAAGAGGATCCTAGTATCCTACTGAGTCAAACAGCACAAGATATAAGGCTAGGCTGGTAGCCAAGGGGTTTGCACAGAAAGAGGGGGTTGACTACAATGAGATATTTTCTATGGTGAAACATACTTCTATTCGAATGTTATTAAGTCTTGTCGCTCATGGTGATCTTGAGCTACAACAACTTGATGTAAAAACGACGTTCTTGCACAATGACTTGGATGAGGAAATCTATATGTATAAACCTGAGGGATACAAGGTTGAGGGTAAAAAAAGTCAGGTATGTCGCTTGAGGAAATCACTTTATGGATTGAAGCAATCTCCTCGATAGTGGTACAAGCGATTTGATTCCTTTATATTAAAACAAGGGTTTCCGGAAGTAATTATGATTGTTGTGTATACATTCATAGACTTCATGGAGATGATTATATTTATCTCCTAATTTATGTGGATGACATGCTTATTACTTCCAAGAGCAAGGTGGAGATAGATAGGTTGAAAGTTCAACTCGATAAAGAGTTTGAGACTAAAGACTTGGGTGCTGCAAAGAAAATATTGGGTATGGAGATTAGAAAAGAGAGATCAAACCAAAAACTGTTCTTGAACCTGAAAAGCTACATTGAGCTGGTTATTAAAAGGTTTGGGATGAAAGGTGCGAAGTCAGACTCCATTGGCTCCACATTTTAAGCTCTCTCGTAAACAATCTCCCACTACAGTGGAAGATAAGTCATACATGAATAATGTACCTTATGCTAGTGCAGTTGGCAGTTTAATGTACGCTATAATATGTACACGTCCAGACATCTCACAAGCAGTTAGTGTTGTAAGTAGGTTCATGGCGAACCCTGGTAAAACGCATTGGGAAGCAATGAAATGGATTTTACGATACTTAAAAGGTACCATAGACACAAGTTTTGTGCTTTGGTGGAGATACATGTCAAATTAATGGCTTTGTTGACTTGGACTATGCTGGTGATTCTGATAGACGACGATCTACTACTGGTTCTGCGTTTAAAATACATGGTGCTTCAGTTAGTTGGAGATCAATGCTACAAGCTACAACGACTCTATCTATTACGGAAGCTGAGTATATGGCTATGGCAGAAGGAGTTAAGGAAGCATTATGGTTGCGGGGACTTCTAAATAATTTGGGTTTGAAGCAAGATTATGTGAATCGAAATTGTGATAGCCAAAGTGCTATTCACTTGGCAAAGAACCAGGTTCATCATGCTCGTACCAAGCATATAGATGTGAGGTATCATTTTGTACGAGATGTCATAGAGGAAGGTAGCATTTCTCTAATGAAGGTACATACAGATAAGAACCCGGCAGACATGTTAACTAAAGTTAGTTGTGTCCTGAAACAAGTTCCAACATTGTTTGGAATTACTAAATATTGTCCCATGTTAGGCATTACATGGAGAAATAAATGGAACTACGATTGGTTTGATCCCGGACAAGGGTACGTAGGCAGTCATTGTAAAATGGTGCAACCGAATATGGATTACGCAATTTGTTCGTTCAATATTTTGAATGTTTTTCCAAATTATGAACGAGGTGGAGAATTAATTTGTGAGATTAATTCTCCCTAATTTGTGGGGAAGCAATAATCATAGAGTGAGAGGAATTGTAGGAGGATAAACATTGTGCGCCATTGTTTCTTCACTTAACATTCCTTATTTAGCATTCTTAAGTTAGCAATTATGTTATTGTAAAAGGCTTAGGATGTAATGTATAATTAATTCATTGTAATTCACATCAAAGTTTAGTTTAAGAGAAGTTATTCTTACGTAACAATTATTATTTCCTTCATAGTGGTTATTTGTTTATTCCCTATAATATTATTTGTGAAACATCAGTTACATATTTATCTAATAGATGCCACATTTCCGCTGCGAGAGCTCTAACAATGTGGAAAAATCAATTTTATGATGATAACATGTAGAAAATATCTTTTCATTATAATCTTGAGAAAATGTAAAATTGTGAGAATTAGAGATTTTTTATTTGCAAAAAAAGGTATATAGAAATTCATTTGAATTATTATTATTATCATAATTTACAATTACCTATCAATCTGACTCTTGTATAATACTACTTATGTTTCTTATTAGTTGCAACACTTAATTATTTTGTATCTCACTAATATTACCCAAATGCTGCAATTAATAAGAAACGGAGGTAATATATATTTATTGGCATCATCTTATCATCTACTATTCTCTAGACAATTTATCTAGCTTTGCTTCGTTGTCTTATTTTCATGGGAGTAATGTTTTCAGTGTGCTAGACTGCTAGCTAGTAAACAATGAAAACAAACACATGTTTTGCCTTTTGTCTTGTTTTAGTTTCATCTATTTAACACATGTATTTTTTCACTGTTTTGGTTGCATCGATTATGGTTGAAGTGTTTGGAAAGTCCACTTTTCTCATACAACAGCAAATTGAGAAGAACTTTGATTACACGATTTATAAAGGGGCAATTTGAATATGGTGATATGTTTTGAAACTAATTAATGCATTTAGTTTGAAACTATAGTATTATGTGACATCTTTTAATTAAATAAAAACTATGTGTACATATGAAACTAAAGGATTCTCATCTCAATCTAAAACAATTCATATTTTGTTAGATCTAATGGTTGACCAACTTAATGTATTGTTATTTGGATCTATGTTAATTCTAGTTGTGGATTGTAGACTTGTAATTATTAGCTAAAATTTATTTGAGACGATATTACCAGTTCTAAGGGGACTTTTTTTTCTTTCAATTGAATCGAATTGAATTTAGACTAAAACATGCAAAACTAAATTCAATATTAAAACTTCCAGGTGGTGCCCCTAAGGTTTCTTAAGTTACTATGTCATGACCTTGTCGCTACATAGATGTTAAATGCAGGTTAACAGTTTGTCGTTTGAGCCATAGTTCTCGCAGTGCTCGTTTATTGCAAAGGAAAATGGAGCAATATGGGCCTTGAGCAAGGCGTATAAGTCACCAAATTGAGATTGAGATTGTAGTATTTTTAACAAAAAGGTCATGACTTAGTAATTTCATGAACCTTAGGGCGTGTTTACTTCAACTTAAAATCAGTTCAGCTCTTCTTTTATTTTGCTAATCATTAATCCATAATAAAAACTTTCAGTTCAGTTCAGCTCCAATCAGTTCAATTCAGCTCCAATCAGTTCAGTTTAGTTTAGTTGTTTTCAGCTGAGGTAAACACTTCCTTAGAGATACCATGTGAAAGTTATAATATGGGAGGATACAAGTAATACAACGGAGAAAACGGAATACCTAAGAGGCAAAAACCCTAATAAAATTTGTCCACATTTATCAGATCCTTATTATTGAATATTTAATATGAGGTTCAATGTCACATGGTCTCCTAAAAAGTCCAAGTGGCCAAGTGGAACAAAAGAAGGCGGCCAATGATGAGCTGAACATTGTTGCACAATTACCATAGATGGCACAAGCAAGCACTCAAGCGCATCCTATTGCTTTTGCACCTTTTGTGTGTTGGACATCAATATATCATACTTATATTTTTTAGGATGTCACTTCTTCATGACTCCAAGTATATCTAATTATCTTCATACATTTTGCCTAAAATTCCTTACCCATCATAGTGAACAACTTGATGAGAACAAAAGAATACAATAATGGCCCACCAATAATTTGTACTTTGGTCATTACAGGTTGTTCTTCTTCCCTTCAACATCAAGATGCAAATCAAATGAAGTTAAGGTTAAGGAAAAGAAGGTGCTGATTTCCGCACTTCATTCATTTCTTGCAGGAGGTTGACATACGTTTTGAAGTACGGAAATCGACACTCGGAAAATGGTTTTATCCTTGTAGAAGTCCATACTTATCATTAAGGTGAACATATATATGACGATTTGCACATTATGATCAGAAAATCAACCTGAGTTACATGACGCAGTTATACATTTTGGAGTGCCGAAATTGGCACTCAGCAAAGGGTGATCTTTGTAGAACTCTGCTCATATCATTAAGGTGAACATATGATAGTTTGTGCACATTTTGATCAGAAAATCAACATCATAAGTTACATGACAGACATCTTTTTGTATGTCAGGATAAAAAAAAAAACAGGAAAATCCAAATTGAAGGACTAAATAAGCTAATAGTGATGAACAAAGTACTCAAAACCAATCTCACATTCACATACAATGGGTTTCCAATATAATATCTCATGGAAAAAAAAAAGGAGAATAAAAGAATGATGAAACAATCAAAAGAACTATATGGGAAAATACCCACTCTCATATAAGTTATAAAGCCTTATTTGCTTACAAAACCAGCACAAGCATTCCTGCTAATGCCATCATCAAGCCGCCCATAACTCGGCTAGAGGCCGAGGCATCCAATGGTTTGGAGGATGCAGGTGAATCACTGTCTTTGGTGGAGTCAGCAGGAGAGTCTGCATCAGCAGGAGCAGGAGCAACCACAGGAGCAGGTACAGGTGCAGGCATAGGAGGGATGTCTGTCCCAAAGATCGCCTCGGGAAGAAGCACTTTGTCAACCTGGTAAAGAGCAACTGGTTCAGTAGAGAACACACTGCTACTAATCTTGGTAACACTCCACCCAGAGGTCATGTGGATGGTGCCCGAAACATCAGTAAAGTTTAAGGTGTAATCGCCACCAGCAAAGGTATTGACAGGACCACCATGGCTCAGGTTTCGGAACTCAGAAAGCGAGTAGTAATGTGGCAAAGCATGGAACAGGCACAACTGCTTAAGCTGGTCTTTGGTGAGGTTAGCTAAAGAAGGTTTCTTAAGTGATGAGAAAGCACCATCTTTTGGTACAAAGATGGTTATACCTTCATCAGTGTTATTGGCTTGATTTTGGAAGGTCTCAATGACATTTGTAGATTGAAGGTAGCTTAAGAAAGTCTGAAATGGACCAGCAACACTCAGTAATTCAGTTATGTTCACATTGTCGGGCGCCGGCGCTGGTGCCGGAGATGGGGTTGGTGTTGCCACAGGACTGACATTTCCTTTCTTTTGAGCATTAACCAAAGAAAAACTACTCAACATTAGCACAAAAGTAGCTAAAAATAAAGTCATGTTTGTTTTCTCCATTTTTTTTTCTTCTCTTTTGTTATAGAGCTACCCACAAAAGTACTCCAAATTCCTGCAAAATAATCAACACCCCAACAAAGATTTATTCAACAGTATCATTCAATAAATCTTCAAAAATACATCAGAAACAAAATATGCAACTAAATCTAGCTAAAATTACAGATCTTGGACAGTCAACTTACAAGTGAAGAACACAAAACCTATTTTATAAAAACTATATTATATATAATTTAACAGAAATCAGAATAGCAATTAATGCATAAAATGGTCAGATTTAAGCAAGAACTAAACACATATAAATTAAGCTACATGCAATACTAAAATGACACTAAATCTACTGTAAAAAACACTTAACTACACAAAATCTAACTGAATTAAACTAAAAGCAGCTAAACCCAAGTAAAAAGATTCAATCTTTTATCCATTAAACATAAGATTAAGCTTCATTTCACTAATATTATTCATTTGACTGACAAAAAATGTTCAAAAAACTTGAATACAACAGTTTAACAGAGATCTAGATCAACTAAAAAATTAACAGTAAATGTAAGTGAAAATAATTAATGAAAAATCAGAAAATAAAAAAAAAAAAAAAAACCCACAAATTAAATGTAGTTTCTAAACAAAACCCACATTATCAAATTAATAGATCACACATAAAAATCATAAATGAGCTAACAAAAAAATAAAAAATAAAATAGTAGAGGACTAACCTGAAAAAGGAGTTTGAGAGAAGGGGTAAAATGGAAAAAAAAAAAAAAAAAAAAAAGGGNAAAAAAAAGTGAGAGAGTGACAAATTGGTAATAGAAGGGCTAAAATGTGAGAGTATTTAAAGGAAGGGAGTTTAATAGTTACAGGTAAAAGCTCAAGAAAGGTTGCTGTGATGAGCTGTGGTTTGTAAAATATAAAAGATTTGGTTGGTGCTAAAATACATGAAGTTTTTTTTTTTTTTTTTTGAAATAAATAAATAAATGAGAAAATAAAATAATGGGGGGTATTTTTATTAGAGTGTTGTAATGAAGAAAGAGATCTAGAAAGTGTTGATTGATGTAAGGTGGGATTTCCAAATCAACCCTCTCAAGTTGTAATTATATACAATTGAGTTTCTTCTAATCTTGCACTCTACCCCATAAGCCCATAAGTAGTTATATTACTAATATTGTGTTCCACATTTTGGCTCATTGCTAGGTGGTAATTTGTTGGGATTTTTGTTGGATAATGTTTTGGATCCTTAATTATCTTACCAACTTTTTCCGGTCTGGCTTGTTAGCGTAAATGATTTAGGTGAACTAGTCCTTTCGGTATTTTGGGAGATAAATACACTTATCGCTCCTCGATTGTTCTTTTCTCATAAGCAATGGCCCTTCAAGAAGGCATTAGGTGTGCGTTTGCCCTGGTATCGATTAATTGTTTATCTAAGGAGATAACCTTGTTTTGATCAACTATGATCTATTAGTTGACGAATTCCTTACAAATTATTCAATTTCATCAAGGACTCAAAAGTTAGATATTAGAAGGTTTAATTCATGCTAGATTAATCATTCTCTACAAGAATATAATAAAGCAACTAAGACGTTGGCTCATTAGTTCATTTAGTTTCCAATCTAATCTTTTGGTATACCTCTTGCGACTATTTATTTTCCTTAGCAGTGATCACTTAATAAAAATGTTCCATAGGTTATTTGGCTACTCCAAATCCTCTTCTCTTTCTTGCACAAAGTGATTTCCATTTTAGTTAGACCAAAAATTGATCCAAACTCTTTATTTACTTGTAACAATGCCTAAGTAGTTAAATAGAGGAGATGTTAACAATAATGTGGCTTGTTGAATTGAAATGATGTAAGTCTTTGGTCACGGAAGTGTGCTTATTTCTCTAACTTGGTTGTGGGAGCAATGATTGATAGTATTCTACATGGTGACTTGAGTATGGTGGTCTTTCTTTTCCTTTTGAAATTTTGTGAAAAAGATCAACTAACATCCATAATTAATAATGAACACATATAGCCTAAAAAATAATCAGAATGTACACTACCTAAAATTAAATTAAAAAATATAGTACTATATTTATTTTGTTGGTGAGCATATTATTCAGGGTGATTTTATCTTACCTCGTGTTATTCATAACCTACTTAGTTAGCTTGCCTCGATGGTTTAATGTCCATCACATACAATATTATTCTTAAATTTTAAGACATTTGGGTTTGAAACTTTGAACTAGCATCATCATGGAGATAAACATTTATTGTCTTTTCTACTTTCGTATACAAATTCATTCTCATTACCATTTATTTGTAATTGGCTACCACTAAGTAAATGATCATAAGTATTACAGAACTGAGTTCAGATAAAAAGTTCAAGTTGTCAACCTCCTTTCCACTCTAGAATAGAATCACCCATTTATTACAATCCAAATCTACAATAATAAAATAGCAAGTAGAAATTAATTAACAGCATACAATCTAAAAATTTTCTTACCAAAAAACTGTACAACCTTAAAAATTACATCAAAGTCCTATAAACAAGTCAATTACTTGGGATTAGGTTTAAATCCAATTCAAGTAAAATCTTCAATGAATATGAAGTGTCAAAAAGTAACAAGTTGTTAAGATATGATAACAATGTTTTTGATATAAAATGCACCAATGAGATTTCAGATATTATTTCACATCACATCATCAACTAAAACAACATTAAAATGAAAAATGAGAAATTAAATTAATTACAGTTAATTACTGTTTAAGTGGTTATAATATGAAATGGTGAATGTAATTAAAATGTGGGACCTCCCCACAAATGATTAAGTGTCCATGAATTTGGGTGTCGGCGATATTGATTGGTGTGTTATCTAGCAGTAGAAGCTAAACATCTTAATTGATGTCAATACTCTTGTACATATTCAACCTTCTAAGGCTAAAAGTTGTTGAAACTTATAATGAGATATTATATAAACCAATTTTAATTATTTTCTTAAAACACTAATCACAACCTCTTGTACAACTTCAACCTTTAATTTTGATTATATTAGGCAAATTTGTCGGTTTGGTCAATTTTAATTAGGTATATCCGTATATGAGTACAAGATTTCACATATACACTACTAATTTTTATTTAAACTTGATTTGTCGCTTACATCGATCTTAGATATTCATCTATACTAACTCAAATCACTTATTAAATGAGTTAATCTAACATGTTATATGCATGTAATTTATATAACTTAACCAATGAAATCGATTACTCATTATGGATACAATAATCCAATAATTTGTTTTGTTTTAAACTTTGATGTCTATGTCTTCCCTTCTATCATTGTTTCTTACCAACAAAAAAAAGTTTAAATTACTACTTTTATTTGTTTAATTAAAACAATACTTTTTACGCTTGTCAAGACACATTCTTATTCATTTATAGTTTTTTAAGGGATATTTATTTATAGTTTTAATTATGTATTTATATAAATTATTAAATAATAAGACAACATATCTAGATGAATTAAGAGATATTCATATTGACTAATTTTTACCTTATATGGAGTACGTTGATCATAAAAGGTCAAAGAATGTAAGATAAATAGTAAAAAAATTAAATTATTACAAATAAAAAATGGAGCTATACTTTTGGTATTTCAAGTTTGTTCTTAAAAATTATATACAATTTTCAATTTCAAGTTGATTTTTTTTTTTTTTTTTTTTTTTTTTTTTTAGAGAGAAAGTTTGTTATTTGTTGACCTTACATTAACAGCTTATTTGTTTTAGGGGATAACTTTGAGGGATAAACATTTCTAATCCCGCTTTCATATTATCCCTTGTTTGGTAGGTGGGATTTGGTAATTTTGGAGGGATGGGGATGGGGATAACTTAGGTAGTTATCCCATCAAATTAATACCAAGGGGGATGAGGTATAAGAGAGGGATTTCTACATAATATGCAAAATAACAATTTTACCCTCTCATATTTAAATAACAATTTTTGAAATAGGGGTATTTAAGTAAAATAGTATTATAATTTTTTTTTGTTTCTCACGAGACATTAAAATTCTCACCCTTGTCTCACATTCATGCCAAACAATAGATTGAAATTTTTTTTATCCCCATTCTTAAATCCTTATCCCTTTCCCAACCTTTATCTCTATCCCTATCCCCATCCCATGACATACCAAACACCCCGTAAGACATTCTTAATTTATATTACTACCTAAAATGTTTTTGAATGTTTAGATGATATAGGATTTCTTAAGTATGAACCAGTTTACCAAATAGAATTTCAATACGGAGTATTTTTTTTTAATAGAAAAAACCATGGTAATTAGTACAAGCGAACAAATCAATTCCAATAGGACATAGAGAGAGGATTGTCCATATACCAAGTATAGTCTACCTTTCTTATGATGAAAATACATTATGGATTTAGATTTTATTTTCAATTCGCTTTTTATAATAACCAGTCATCAAATGCTGATTAGACAAAATTTTCGCACCAAATGTTTATAAAATTCTGAATCCGATTGGATAAGGACCGAGTACTTCACTTTGATTAATCTAGATACAAGTTTGATTTTCCATGTCTAGTGGGCTAAAGCCTCATGGTCTTTCACTCTTTACGCACTTATGCTCCAAAAATAACACTAATTCATGTTATAAGTGGGCATATACCAAACAAAACCGGGAAGTTGGTTTTGACACTTCCACTATAAGAGCACAAATTTCTAAGCTTCACTCGTAAAGAGAAGTTTCGAAATCAAAATGAGTGCCAAAAACAATTTCCCAAACTACCGTGCAACTAAACCTAAACAAAAAAAATCGACTGCATTTTTAATTAACCTGACAATGATGATTCTCCAAGGAAAAAAAAAAAAAAAAAAAAAATNNNAAAAAAAAAAAAAAAAAAAAAGCAGTGCAAAAAACAGCAAAGTCAGCTACTCCTACTACAACAAGAACATCTCTGATTTTTTTTTCTTCATTTTTTTTTTTTTTGTCATTTTTTTTCTTCTTTTCCCCAATAATATATTTGAAAAAGGAAAAGAAAAGTAAAGAAAAGTAAATGAGTTTCAATAACAAGCTTGAGATTGAGAGCCTATATTCATCTTGAGAGATAATCAAAACGAGGACAAGGAGAGTTGGAGAAAATTTGGCAAAAGATATTTGATCATGCCCGGATGAACCTCGAGTTATGTAGCTAACCAGTCTTTACGAATGTCGAAAGTGTAATTGATCTCCAAGTAGCATTTGTTATCGTCATCAAGAAACTGCATAATAAACAGTTAATAGAAGTCAGGAATTGATCACATAGTCCACATGAATGTTGGTGACCTTCAATGTGGTCCAAAGAATATGCAAAAAAACAAGACAGCCTAAAAACACTAATGATCTCAAAAGTCCGAAAACTGTTGCATGGAGGCTACATAGTAAAAAGAGGAAGGACAAAAATATATTTGATCATTTCGGAATGACTTGAAAAAACATTTTGAAGTTATAAGTTTCTACAATGGGAAAGAGAAGCAGAACCGCAGAAGGGGTTCCCCCGTCCAGTAATCATGACGACAGATTTAAGGAGAAACAAGGATCAATTTTACAAGCTCCTACAGTCTCAAAAAATTATCCTCTCATGAAACATAAACAGATCAACAAATGAACTTCAGTAAAATCAACTTTGTTAAAACATATATATTCACCACAAACAAAATGCTTCTGATGTTGCACACTTGATAATTACCTAAAGATGTCAGCTGGAAGAATGTAATGATTCACTGACTATGGATTCTAAACGACAATAAGATTTTTTTGAAAAAACTGCAGGGTACTAGATAGAGCATTATTTTGCAACATGTCTTCAATACTAAAATCCACTGTTGTAAACTAGAGCCAGAAATACTCAAAGATGCAACAAAAGCAAGCAACACATATTTGTCTCAATGAGACTGACCTTTGTTCTTGCAGTGTATGATCCTCGAGCAAAGTAACCAGAAGGCGTAGTCTCCTCAGGCATCTCA
This sequence comes from Suaeda aralocaspica, assembly GCA_016808085.1. Lineage (NCBI taxonomy): Eukaryota > Viridiplantae > Streptophyta > Magnoliopsida > Caryophyllales > Amaranthaceae > Suaeda > Suaeda aralocaspica. Next base: position 2,450,734 of record PYUH01000490.1, read on the forward strand.
TGTGTGTATGATTCCGGTTGAGGACTAAACGTTCCGAGCATTTCTTTAGTTCTATCAACTGTCATAAGCTCAGTTAAAAACCAATTGTTTCCACAGTTTTTTCCATTTTCAATGTTGAGATAATTTGACGAAATGATACTTTTATGAAAGCATACCTTTCATGCCTGTTTTCCAAACAGTGTTAGTGTACTTGAGCCCAAGTACGATGTTGTTGTTAACCTGGAATGTAAATCTCAATTTGTAGCGGCTACCTTCTTTCAACGTAAACCATGGTGATTTTGGTTTTCCATCCTCTGGAATAGGAAGAAAGATGTCGGGTCTGTCTGGTGATAGAATCGAAAGGCTTAAGATCTTCACTTCTGGCTCTAGAGCTTCTGCAATAGACAAAACACTGAGTTGTTACAAGAAGTGGAAGATTTTTCAAAAGTTTCCAAGTAGCAACTCACTGAATTACATACACCAATAAAGAGCAAATCATAAACATACCACTTTTCTTTATTAGGTAAACAGCATCATGCTTAAAGTTTCCTCAAATGTTGTACTTAGAAAGTAATGATTAAAAGAAGTTACTTTGAAATCATTAGTTGAGAAACTAAGCATCATGTTGGACTGAACCTTACAAAAAGCAAAAACCAATCATAAACGAGGATAGGTTTATGTGACACATGTCAAGTGAACATTGGAGCAACAGCTTAAATAAGCCGGCCACATATGCCATCCCTTAGTCATCCAAGCTAGAACCCTTCAGCTCAAAGATTAATCAACACGGTCAATAAAATCGGCCATCTAAACACTACATAACACATTCCACCCACGGTGGTCTAGTTAATGTCTTGAATAATGGACATCTACCGTAATACCAAATTCTCAACCAAAGCTAATTACAAGCATCAAAGTCTACACATACTAGAAACATGAGTACTTTCTTCATAAACTTCTCGGAGTCTTCAATTAGCCCCAATGTAGCCATCTTAGACACATACAAAACCTTGAAAATCATGTTTCATGAGTTTCACATAAAAGATTCAAGAAATATTGAGATCTCAGAATGACAAATCCATTGATGCGTAAAAAGTTAAAAACCATTTTTCCTACAATGTACTCATATTAATCCATTCCTCAAGGCTTAGAATAGTGGCTCTAAATTAAGTCGAAGTTTAGAAGAATGGTATGAATGTATGATTCTAAAGCATGCATTACATTACGAAAACAAAGCCGGTCAAAATTCCAAATACTCGAGCTAACTAAGGCGGTCCCTTCATGAAATTGGATCATAAAAGACTTCTAAGCTTCAAATAAACCTTCTCATTTGCTCAATTCACTCAAGATCTTAAGATTACTAAATTAACTTTCATCCCTATAATTGACTCAATCATTGTTCTGCTTGAATCGACTACATAAATTGATTGAATTTTGCTATAATTTTGTTCCTCATAGATCAAAAAGGAAATAATCTCAAAATGATGACAAGTTTCACATAGAACTAATGACATTAACATAGGACAAATAATCTAAAAATGATGACAATTTTCACAAAATTGGAGGACATGAATCATGGAATATACTAATGACATTAACATGGGACCAAAAGTTCCACACTTTGAGATATAATTGACCTATCATAAAAAAAAAAAAAAAAAAAAAAAAAAAAAAAAAAAAAAAAAAAAAAAAACATCTAGAAAATTATAATTCCAAAGCAATTAAAAAATTGACAATTACAATATAAAATTAAAAAAAAAACAGAGAATTTCATTAAAGAATATAAAATTACCTCCAATTTCATTTAAATCAACACTCCCAAGGAGTTGTTCCTTCCACTTCCTCAAACTCTCATCATCCTACATTATCAATTCAATAAAAAAATTAATAAAAAAATCAAATTTTTTTATAAAGATAATAACTTTAATTGATGAAAATTACCTTATCCTTTTCTAATTGTTCTTTAATAGTAAATTGAGGACCCAAATCAATTTTTCGCTCGTAATCTTCTTCTTCTTGATCAGTATACAGAGAATTCTCACTCATTTGTCTCCCAAGTTTTTCTACATCTTCATTATTTCCTGAATTCACCACTTCTTTTTTTGCTCCACTTTTTTCCCCAATTTCCTTGTTTTCATCAAAACCCATTATTTTATACCCACAATTTAAAATTAAAAAAACCCCAATTTCAATTTTATCACCAAAACAATTTAAAAAAAATCAAATTGAAATAAATACAGGAGAATTATGCGAAAAGAAGAACAACCCTGGTGAGGAAATCAGGTTAATTAAAACCCCTCTTAAGAGGAAGATAAATTAAGATGAAATGAATGAGATTTCAACTTTCCTGAAGAAGGAAAAAAAACAGATAATAATTAAGAAAGAAAAAATAATCAATTTAAAAAAAACCCAGAAAAATTCTGCGAAATTAAGAATAACCCAGATAAGGAAATCACTTTAATTGAAACCCCTTTCAAGAAGAAGATAAATTAAGAAGAAATGAATGAAAACTAAACAAAATTATGAGGTGAATTTCCAAAAAAAGAAAGACAGAGGAGAATTGGGGAAAGTCAAAAGGGAGAAGTGGGGGGAATTGATTAGGAGGTTTTGATGATGGTAGGTTGTTGTAGTTGGTTGTTGATTAACTGATTAGAGAGAGAAAGAGAAGAAAGAGAGAGTCGAAAAAATGAAAGAGAAAAGTGAAGAATAGAAAAGGAAAGGTTCTTGTGGTGATCCGGAAGGAGCGAGAAAGAGAAGAAGAGGAGATCGTGAGGTGCACTAATATGAAATAATATGTGATCAAATGAAATTAGATGAACGTGAATTTCACTACTTTGCCTTACATTGAGGGAGGCCTTTATGATCAATTGTCTCTAGTTGTTCCATTTCCAATTCTCCATGTTTTTCGCTCATAGGGACTACCGAGTCCTATGAAGTCCGAAAATTTTAGATCTTGAAGATTAACATTAAGTGACTGAGCTCATCTTATTTTTACTTATATTCAGCAAAAATAAGTTCAGTTCAGTAAAAATAAGTGCAGTTTAACAAAAATCAGTTTCAAACCTTAATAAATTGTTAATGATTTAAGCAAAAATGAGTTCATATAAGTAAAAATAAGTTTAGTTCAACAAAAATGAGTTCAGATAAGTAAAAATAAGTTTAGTTCAACAAAGATAAGTTCAGTTCAGCAAAACTAAGTTGAGGAGAACATGGCCTAATTACTCTTGTCTTTTTGTTAACCTTCGAAACAAAAGATTGTGTTTTAAGAGTTGTTGTTAGTTGTTTTTTTATTATATCAAGTGTATTTTTTTTTTCCAACTTACTTTCATTTCATTTCAATTCATTTTAGCCAATTAATCAATCGATGAATTTACAATTTATGTGGAATACAGTATTTTATGTTCAATTTATTACAACCCAAGAGAACATGGTCTCACTGGTTTGAGTATTTAATTGTATTAGTTAGGGACTGGATGATTATTTAAACTTGTTCAACTTGTTAATTATACAAGTCGTTTGGTAAAATCGGTTTGTAAATAGATAGCGAAAAGGCCAAAAGCTCATTAAATAAGTTGTTTATCAAAATACATGAATTAGCTTAGGGTATGTTCAATTCTCCTCGTAGAATTAGAATTGATTGGATTGGATTAGAATGGATTAAAATGGACTGATAGAATGGATTGAACAAATTAGAATGGATTGACGAGATTCAAATGAATTAGATTTAGCTAAACCTTATTCGAACTATTGGAAAAAATTTGTAAAATTTTATCAATTATAATGATAAGCATGTACACAACATTAGGGGTGTGCAAAACCGGATACCGGAATTTTTCCGATCTGGAAAATTGGATATCCCGATTTTTTGGAACTTGAAACCTTATTCATATGCGTTCCGGAAAAACCAGAATTCCGGTTCCGGATTTTTAAATCAAATTTCTTCTAAAACACTTAATTATCCTTAAAAATCCGGAATCCGAATTTTATTAATTCCATTTTGGTCTGGTTCAGTTATCCTTATTAATCATGTTTTTAAAATCGGATATTCGGTCCTGTTTATTCAAATTTCAAAAAATCGGATTGGATATTCGAAATCGGGATTTTTCGCACACCCCTACACAACATTGTTTAAACTACTTTTTTTTTGCTAGGGAACAACAAAAGCGAGAGGCGAGAATCGATCCAATATCATTACTTTCAAAACCGAAGAAGATGGTCTTACAAGAGACTTGTTGTCCATTCAAAAAAAAAATATACGAAGTATTACTTAAATCTATGAACACAATAATTGATAGTTTAACCGTAAGATGTCTTATAAGAGACTTGTTGTCCATTCAATTTCTCCCATTGAAACCAAACATGCAAAAGTAAATTTCTTTTCTCTTCCTTTCTTTTCCTTTTACTTGCTTTCCCTTTCTTTCCTTTACTAAAATTGAACCAAACAAGATGTTAGAGAAAAAATATATACTACCTCCGTTAACGAAAGGATGCAACACTTTAGAGCGCACGGACTCCTAGGCAAAATTTTATAATGATGTTTAGGAAAATATAAGGGTATGGATAAGTATATTGATGAGAGAGAAAAAAATAAGATTTGTTGATTAATGAATTGGGTCCACCAACTAAAGTGTATGAATAAATAATTAAGCTGGGGTAGTTTCGTCATTTTACCATTAAAAATTTACTATATAAGGAAAAAAATAAAGTGTTGCAAATAATTGATAACATCCTGAAATAGAAAGTGTTGCACATAATCGTTAACGGAGGTAGTACTAGTATTATCAAATTGTATTTGGTAATTTTACTTAGATACTTTATTTCCCTTCAAAATAACGTGAGAAATATTCATGGTTCTGGGTTGATCGCTCAAACTGATATAAAAAGGACATGTTTGATCGATTTTTCGTTTTTCTTTCGGTTTCCAATCGTTGCTCGTTAATTAGTACAAGATCACGTTATATTGAAAAATTCAATGTAAATTTTTCTAGGCCAAATCATAAAATTAATACTCCACGCATGATAATTAAACATATTTTAATATAGACGAACGACGAAACAATGACATTATAAGAAGAAGAAAAATTGAAATACCACATAACATAACTTCCTTAAAAAAAAAAAAAAAAAAATCTTCAAAACAAAAAAATTAAGCAATGTAAGGATTACGTACTTAATAACATTATATAGTTATTCACAATAATAACAAACAATGGAGTTTGATCACTTTCTACGAAGACCACGAAAATAGTCTGAAGGATTCTTCTCAAATTCATTCCTGGAAATGTAGTTACCTGGTTTTCCAGGAGCCTTCATTTGTTTATCATCATCATCATCTTCAACTGTTCCTCTCAACAAACTAAAAACACCCAAACCCAACGTAGCAACAGCTGCCACGACGACGCCGATTTTCAAGTAATCAACACCATTTTGATCCTCTTCCTTTGATTTGCTGCTTTTGTTATCCATAATTAAGCAAACTTAGAGTCTTTAATATGTTTAATATATTTATGACTTTATGTATACAAGTTTATGATAGTTTAGTGTGTGTATATATATACAACTATACAAGAAGGTACGTCCAAAAGACTATAACCAATTTGTTTTTATATTTTTAATTGATAATGCAGATAGGATTAATTAATTTACAACACTACTCAGTCTATTGTGATATACTTCGAACATATGAATAGTTAGAACCAATTGTTTGTCTTTAGAGGGTAAGGAAAGAAAAAAAATACTTGGTGAGGGTGTCAAATTCATTACTCACCCTTTTTTTTTAAAAAAATTATTTTTATTTTTATTTTTATGATGTATTTAAGAAGTGATAAGGGGCAGATGATGAGAATTTAACCACATGACCTCACTTAATCTCTTCGTTGTTTACCCTTTAACGTTGGTTTCAAAATTCAACACTAATAGCTTTTGTTCACACGTTGATAGTTAACATAGATCTTCAAGTTGACCAACACCCTCGTTTTATAATAGTTAAGATTGAAAACTTGTGTGCGTAAGTTTTCGAATCAAATTTCCCATTCTCCCTCCCTTTTTGTTGATTGTATTGTCATTCATCTTAATAAAAAAAAGACATAGATCAAAATTATGTACAATATAGAGGTGAATAGTTGAACAGGTTTCTTCGCTCAAGGAGTATTATATTTAACACAATATAATTATAATAGTATATTGCTTGTGGTTCCAAACGTTTGACTGATCGAAAAATCAATAAAATCGTATATGCTGAGTCATTTTGATGAAATTTGAATAAGAAAAATGAAATATTTGAATATGTGATGATTGATTTTTCTATATAACCATGTCAAATCATGGGAGACAAGCTAAACAAATCCTTAAGATCTTTATCAAGGTGGTTAAAGTTTATTTCCTTTGATTAAATCATTTGAAACTTATGAATGATTAAGCTAAACTAAATTATTGGTCCTTCAAAAAAAATGGTATATTCGTATAATTCGTTTTGACATATTTTTGAAATATAAATTGACCTAAAATGGATTGTATTCAATTAATGGGAAGAAACAATATACATAGTATTTATTTATTTATTGACAGAAACAATATACTCGATTGTACGAGATAATATCTAATAAATCACTGTGGTATCTATAAATAGCAAATTACACGACATTTTCGTAAATAAAGTAAAAACTTTATTACCACACTACCTTTAAGTGCATATAAAAAGACGATCTTACCTTGAATTTCTAACATATTATCTAAAATGTCATCACGATATACAAAATTTCATATCACAATGATTTATTAATTGGCCCTCGACAGTAGGGGTGTGCAAAACCGGAAATCGGAAATTTTCCGATCCGGAAATTCGGATATCCGGATTTTCGGAACCAACAAAATTGATTCCGTATCCGTTCCGGAAAAACCGGAAATTCGGATATCCGGAAAAACCGGATCGGATATCCGGTTCCAAATTATATACTAGAATTTTCTCTAAAATTTACACATATACCCTTAAAAACCGGATCGGAAATCCGGAAAAATCCGGAAAAATTCGGAAAAATCCGGAAAACCGGAATTCCGGATTTTGTTTTCCTTAAAAATCCGGAATCCGATTTTTTAAAAATCCATTCCGTATCCGATCCGGTTTCCG
>PYUH01000490.1:2457863-2469424 GCA_016808085.1 Suaeda aralocaspica
ATTTAAAAAAATCTTAATCGGAATTCCGATTTTCGAAACGGAATCGGAAAATTTCGGACCAAAATTCGAACCGTAAATCTTGCACACCCCTACTCAACGTTTTGAACTCATTGTGGTCTCACTCTAGAGAAATCAGAAATTGCTCATACGAATTCATCAACCCACTATTTCCTCTTCCATCTTCCATTTTCCAATGTGAATCTCTAAAATCAGTGGTCTTGACAAATTACTCCTTTCTTCTTCAAATGATTTCTCTCTAATTTCAATTCCTTTTTGTTATTAAGCTTTTTATCCCAATTTCGATTCACAAATTTATTCCTTTTTTTTTTTCTTTAAACTACAATTTAAATTGACATGATGTTGAATACTTGAATTTGAGTTTTACATTTTGGTAGAAATCTAAAAATTAGGTTTCTTTCAAGATCTTTCAACTCAAACTCGTAATTAGGGTTTTAACATACAAAAGAAATTGAAATCAGATTTTAAGGTATGTACAATATTCCTCTTCTTTGATTTTTTTTTGTTTAGTGGATTAATTGATTTACTTTCTGCCCAATTAATTATTGGAATGTTAATTAGTCCTCTGTTTTTGAAATTAATTAAATGTTCACCTAATTTCTGATTTTATAATTGGTTAATTTGTTATTTTGATATTATAATTGTTTAATACAGTAAATAGCAAATTTGATGTTATTTACTTTGCGTAAACCCACTTAAAAGCCAAATTCTCTTGTAAGTGTTGTTCAATTTGAAGTTTTTAACATGCAAATGTGTTTGTCCACTTTGTTGGGTTAAAAAACAAAGGAAAACACTAAAGATGTGATTTTGTTGAGGTTAAAAGTTAACCTCGGTATCTAAATGTCCGACTAAGGGCATGTTTACTTCTGCTCAAATAAGTTTAGTTAATTCTGCTCCGATTAGGTCGGTAGTCAGTTCACCTCAGCTCACACTTTCTTAAAAAACAACCATAATAAAACTAAGGTCCTCTCCTTCCTCGTCTAATTTTTACTTATTTTCAGCAATATAAGTTCCAGTCCAACAAAAATAAGTTCAGATTAGCAAAAATAAGTTCAAGCTCATCAAAAATCAGTTAAGTCTTAATAATTGTTCACTTTCAGCATAATAAGTTAAGTTTCCGCAAAATAGTTGACGAGAACATGGACTAACTTCAATTCAGTTCAATTTAATCATTATCTAGTTGTAGCAGTTGAGAACTGAGTAAACAAACGGCCCTAAGTCCGTCTTATATCGTAATACCTCAACTATTTCTACGTTTTCTCTCTAATTATTATGCTTTTCAATATAATAATTGTACCTTTGCCAACGATTATGTGGCAAAAATATCATTTTTATACCTCACAAACATCATTTTTATTGTAAATAATCCGTGACAAGGTAATATATATTTTATAATGATTGAGTGGTCCTACCAAATAAATCATATTATATAAGTTTTTATAAAGTAGTTAGTATTGAGTAGCTTTTTATGCACATAGATAACTAAGATTTGTGCGTTGAATTAATCTTTCGTTGATTGACATTTGACACCGGTTGGCTGTTTGAATCATGCTTATAGAACTCATTAGTATATGTAAAAAAAATCTTTTGATTTAAAATGAAGAAGTAATATTGATTAAGTAAGAATGGTGTATAAGTGTGGTAATTTTAATTCTCCTAGTGGACACTGCACCCTTCCTTTATGCATTAGGCGTCATCTATAACGTAGATAAGGCTTGTAATAGTTGGTATATTATTACGTTGGTGTATATAATTTAGAAATCAAGTCAAATTGTGCATTGATCAAATAATTTACAATTATGCTCATCTATGTTTCCATTTTTGACACCTTGTGAGTTTGGATGGACTTTTGCCAATGCAATGTATTCCCTTTCCTTTTGTAATTGCTACATTTAAATTTTCATCACATCTCCAAGATGGAACTTATAAATTTTTATCTTGAGTTTGATATAAATAAAAATAAAAAATTATTTATTATAAATATATTGAGATGAATGAAATGAGATCCATATGACTATATTTTTTGTGTACACATTAAACACCTAAGTAGTCAAAGTTAGATACCGGAAATTCGGATATCCGGAAAAACCGGATCGGATATCCGGTTCCAAATTATATACTAGAATTTTCTCTAAAATTTACACATATACCCTTAAAAACCGGATCGGAAATCCGGAAAAATCCGGAAAAATTCGGAAAAATCCGGAAAACCGGAATTCCGGATTTTGTTTTCCTTAAAAATCCGGAATCCGATTTTTTAAAAATCCATTCCGTATCCGATCCGGTTTCCGATTTAAAAAAATTTTAATCGGAATTCCGATTTTTCGAAACGGAATCGGAAAATTTCGGACCAAAAATTCGGAACCGTAAAATCTTGCACACCCCTACTCGACAGTTTTAGAACTCATGTGTGGTCTCACTCTAGAGAAATCAGAAATTGCTCATACGAATTAATCAACCCACTATTTCCCTCTTCCATCTTCCATTTTCCAATGTGAATCTCTAAAATCAGTGGTCTTGACAAATTACTCCTTTCTTCTTCAAATGATTTCTCTCTAATTTCAATTCCTTTTTGTTATTAAGCTTTTTATCCCAATTTCGATTCACAAATTATTCCTTTTTTTTTTCTTTAAACTACAATTTAAATTGACATGATGTTGAATACTTGAATTTGAGTTTTACATTTTGGTAGAAATCTAAAAATTAGGTTTCTTTCAAGATCTTCAACTCAAACTCGTAATTAGGGTTTTAACATACAAAAGAAATTGAAATCAGATTTTAAGGTATGTACAATTATTCCTCTTCTTTGATTTTTTTTGTTTAGTGGATTAATTGATTTACTTTCTGCCAATTAAATTATATTGGAATGTTAATTAGTCCTCTGTTTTGAAATTTAATTAAATGTTCACTCTTAATTTTGATTTTATAATTGGTTAATTTGTTATTTTGATATTATAATTGGTTAATTAAAGTAAAAGAGCAAATTTGATGTTATTTACTTTGCGTAAACCCATGTAAAAGCCAAATTCTCTTGTAAGTGTTGTCAATTTGAAGTTTTTAACATGCAAATGTGTTTGTCACTTTGTTGGGTTAAAAAACAAAAGGAAAACACTAAAGATGTGATTTTGTTGAGGTTAAAAGTTAACCTCGGTATCTAAAATGTCCGACTAAGGGCATGTTTACTTCTGCTCAAAATAAGTTTAGTTAAGTTCTGCTCCGATTAGGTCGGTAGTCAGTTCACCTCAGCTCAACACTTCTTAAAAAACCATAATAAAAACTAAGGGCCTCTTCTCCTCGTCTTATTTTTACTTATTTTCAGCAAATATAAGTTCAGTTCAACAAAAATAAGTTCAGATTAGCAAAAATAAGTTCAGCTCATCAAAAATCAGTTTTAAGTCTTAATAAATTGTTCACTTCAGCATAAATAAGTTAAGTTCCGCAAAAATAAGTTGACGAGAACATGGACTAACTTTCAATTCAGTTCAATTTTAATCAGTATCTCAGTTGTAGCAGTTGAAGACTGAAGTAAACAGGCCCTAAGTCCGTCTTATCGGTAATACCTCAACTATTTCTACGTTTTCTCTAATTATTATGCTTTTCAATATAATTAATATTACCTTTGCCACGGATTAGTGGCAATAAATATCATTTTATACCTCACAAAACATCATTTTTATTGTAAATAATCCGTGACAAAGGTAATATATATTTTAATAATGATTGAGTGGTCCTACCAAATAAAATCATATTATATAAGTTTTTATAAAGTAGTTATGTATTGAGTAGCTTTTTATGCACATGATAACTATAGATTGTGCGTTGAATTAATCTTTCAGTTGATTGACATTTGACACCGTTGGCTGTTTGAATCATGCTTATAGAACTCATTAGTATATGTAAAAAAAATCTTTTGATTTAAAAGTGAAGAAGTAATAGTGATTAAGTAAGAATGGTGTATAAGTGTGGTAATTTTAATTCTCTAGTGGACACTGCACACTTCCTTTATGCATTAGGCGTCATCTATAACGTAGATAAGGCATTGTAAATAGTTGGTATATTATTACTTGGTGGATAGTAATTTAAGAAATCAAGTCAAAATTGTGCATTGATCAAAATAATTTACAATTATGCTCATCTATGTTTCCATTTTTGACACCTATGTGAGTTGGATGGACTTTTGCCAATGCAATGTATTCCCTTTCCTTTTGTAATTGCTACATTTAAATTTTCACCATCTCTCAAGATGGAACTTATAAAATTTATATCTTGAGTTTGATATAATAAAAAATAATAAAAAATTATATTATTATAAATATACATTGAGATGAATGAAATAAGATCCCATATGACTATATTTTTTGTTACACATTAAACACCTAAGTAAGTCAAAGTTAGAATATGAATAGTGTAAAAAACTCTTATCTAGCAACTAGAAAAATGGAGGGAGTATTAAAGTTGATTAATTAAAAAGTAAAGATACGGTTAGTAAAACACATAAAGAGGTTCAGGTTGAAGCATAAAGGTTGAGGTTCAAGTATAAAGGTTGAGGTTCAACATAATTATTGGGGTGCAAGTTGGAAGTTTGGCAAGTCTTTTTATATACTTTGTTGACTAAGAGGTGGGGTCCAGTAGTTGACTTTGAAAGACTTAAATTATAGTGTTTGGGATTGGGTGTTGTTTAAATAAGTGTCTTGCTGTTTGTGCTGTTCTCATTAAATTCCTGTAAACTGCAATCTACATTCTACAATCTGCAATCCTTGTGTAATTAATTAAGGGAGTGAAGAGTGGTGGTGTTGCTTCTGCTGTAAAATGGCAATTCAACGAGTTGATGATAAATATGAGTTGTCATTGGTGAGAATGGAGCTGGTTGAGGTATCGAGGTTATATGCAGATGGGTTCGTGTATTTGAAGGGTGATCCTGAGCTTTGGATCCAGAGTAATCATGGTGATCGTCTGTCATCAGTGCAATCCTTAGAGTTGGAATTTTGGGATCATAAAGACGATAGAATAGGAAATTCTATTGGGGAGCTGTCACACCTTACTCAACTTTGTATCAGGGGAAAAGTTTCTCTCAAGTGCCTGCGTAACACCATCTCAAGGATCCAAAATTTGGATCACTTGGAGATTCTTCAATTTTGGGGACATCAAGAATTGCCAGCAAATTTGGGTGACTTGCACAACCTTACATCTCTCACTCTCAATAATTGCCCCCTTTTAAAGTCTCTTCCCAACAGTGTTGCAAAGCTGTCCAAGCTCACAACTTTATCTATCTCTTCTTGTGATGGACTCCTAGAATTGGGAGGGTTACGGTCCCTTGTTAATAGTGTTGCAAACCTGTCCAACCTCACAGCTTTAACATTGAATGGAATTTGTCCACCGAAAGAATTGCCAGCAAATTTGGGTGACTTGGAGTTCCTTACAACTCTATTTCTAGATGATTGCGACAGCTTAGGATCTCTTCCTTGGTGCATCACCAAGCTATCCAAGTTGCGATTCCTATACCTTCCCATAAATTTTAGGCTTGAAACACTGCCACCTCGTTTGAATGACTCCATTGTCATTTCTGTTGTACAAAAACACGTTCGCAAAACCTGGAAGAAGCTCAAAACTGAGATTTATTTCCCAAATATTCCAGGAGGTAAAGTGTTACTTTCCAATGCTGCGGCTTAATTCACCATTAGTTTGCTTTTAGGTTTATTATATTATATACTCTTTCTTATTTCTGTCATTTACTTAATTCTGCTATTTTCTTCTCTCCACGTACTTCATTTAATGGAATTGGCAGAGCAAGCAGCTCAGGAAACCTCTGCTCCTGGATACTTCCAATTCGACAGAGATTCAACACCATGGATCGGGTGTAACCATAATTTACTTTCATCGGTTAGAGTTCTGGATCTGGATTTAGAGTACGGTGCATTTAAAGGGAATATACCAGATTCCATTGGAGAGCTTCCACAGCTCACCCACCTATATATCACTAATGGATGCCTCCATCACCATCATCTGCCTTTTACGAGGATTACGCACCTCTCTCTCATCGAGTGCACCTTTGAATGTGACATTGAGTCCCATATTGATAGCCTGGGAAAGCTATCAAACTTGGTATTTTTACATCTAAGTGGGTGTTTTGGTGGAAGATTTCCAAATCATATGGATCTTCCAATAAGCCTTATACATCTCACTCTAGAAAGATTTAGCTCACTCCCTGATAGCTATATGGTGAGCATTGCAAAACTAACTAACTTGGAAACCTTAAATCTCTGTTGCTGTTTTGGAGTTGAATCATTGCCATTAGATTTGAATCTCAAAAAACTCATTCTTAGCCGTTCGGTGATTAACTCAGTTCCTATAGGTCTAAAGCACTTGGAAATACTTCATGGCACTCATGTATTTTGGAATCAGTTGATCAACTTGGAGACACTCTCATATACATGTGATGACATTAAATCCTTTTCAAGCGTGACAAGTCTCCACAACTTGCGAGAACTACAACTAAAAGACTGCTTCAGTCTCAAAGAATTGCCGCCAAATTTGGATGAATTGGTGAAGTTGCGCTCTCTCAATTTGAGTGGTACCAGAATCAAGTCCCTTCCTAATAGCATAATGAAGCTTGGCAATTTACAGCGCTTAATCCTTCCCAAGTGTTTCAACCTAAAAAGCTTGCCATGTGATTTTGGATACAAGGTCAAGATCTCTGTTGATGACACAGATGAAAGCTATTACAAGCACAAAATTTATCATAGTTCACCATTGAACAAAAATGATTATCTGACATCAGACTCCATCAAAAAAATCAATGAGACGTTTCTAAAAGAGTTTAGACAAGTGTCCATCATTGAACAAGCATCACCATGCATACCTTTGAATCATCTGCCTGATGACACCCTAATTCCTGAAGGTGATTGCTTTTACTCCCCTATCTATCCATGTTTAATTTTTGCCCGATAAAGAAGTAGTAGGATCACTGATTTCATAATTCTCTGAAATCAATTGTATTTTAGTTTATGGTTATTAATTTATTTAAAGTTATTTATGTCAACAGGTTCTCATTTCTCTGGCACAAAAGATCCTACGAACAATAATAACCATCATGCCTTTTCCAGTTCACTGAATCACGAGGTGGAATTCTCGCCTACAGTAAATGAAGGTTTGATAGTACCCTCTGTTAATGAGTGCGTTTCCGACATTCCTACAAATATATGGCAGTTTCATACTCCAATAGAAATTGAAGGTAAAATTTCACTCACTACCTTTGTATCCACGCATTGCTATTTTTTGAGGCATCACACGTCCACGTATTGCATCCTTATTAATGTGATTATATACTTCACCCCTCACAATGCCTCATTTCGGAAGGTGATTCAAGTGATACCATACTTGCTATTATGGAAACTACTTTTTTGCTCTTGTTTTTATTGGTGGTAGTGTGCTCCATATATTCCATATAATAGTGGCAAGCTCCACCCATAAGTTTGAAAGTTGAAACATTTTTGAAGTTTTAAGTTGTTAATGGTAACTTTTGTTGAACTTGAAATCATTTTTATTTTGGCGAACAGATTATCATTTAAATGGAGGAAACAACACAGTTAGTGAGAACAACTCCCATGCAGCTTTCAGTTTACAGAATCAACAGATTCAAATTGGAACCTCGCATGGTGTAGAAACTTCTGTGAATGCCATCTTTGCTGAAACAAGTTCCAATGTACAACAAACTATTTCATGTGGCGAGAATAGCCAAGAAGCGTTTCGAAATGGACGAACGGACAACGTCAATTTGGAATTGGAACAGGGGATTGCACTGTGTGACTTGCCAAATTCTGTTCATGGTGGGAGTGATTACCAAGCTTTAGAAAATAGGCAGGATAAGATCTCTCAAAGTGGTTATTTGAAGCATGATGCACAAAAGAAAGAAAATTCATTACAGAGGATAAGAGCACTCATGTCTCAAAATATAAGACTCGAAGATGCAGCAGAAAAGCACCTTGGTGGTATGTTTCCATTTTTCCCAAAGTGTTTGCTTTTATAACAGACTATTTAATTACCCTAGCCAAGTTTGGATAACTTCTATCAATTTTTTCAATTTGTCTTTGAATTTTAAAATTGTCACTAGCAATTTGGTGCTTATTCGGCATCACCTTCATTTTACAGTTAACTTTGATTGTCCATTTTTCCTAACTTGTTTCCATCTTGCTGTTCGGATTTATAGCTGCAATTACTATTCATCCATTATACCGAAGTAATAACTACAACTTTTATTTTAGCATTTTATACTTTCTTAGTTTCTGTTTTGAGGTAGAATAAAAGGTCCTGTCCTGTTTATATGACATATTCTCATCAATTTGATCTTTGTTTCTCCATGCTTCTAATTTCTCTTCGCTGCAACTTTGCCAAATCTAGTTTTTTATAGTTTGACTCTTTTGCTTAGATGATGCAATTGTTTGCTCAACTTTTTGTTACTCTACTAAGATTTCAATAGTTGCTCAAAGTTGTATATAGATTATTAGATTGCATGTCCATCATTAATCTATTCGCAGTTTCTTATTAGTTATTTATTGAATTTACTCTGTTGTATTTCAATTCCTATGTGAAATTTCATCATCTTTCTTAACCAATTATCATACCCTGCCAATTTCAGTCTCAAGATCGACATTGAAGCGTGCATTGAAGAAGAATGGACTAAAATGGCCATCAACCAGGAAAAGAAAAAATCCGGATAAAAATTGGAATGAGACACATGATACTGTTTTATCATCCTCTGGAAGAAATTTGTCACAGCTTGATTCGGTGGATCCTTCTAATCCAGCAGGCCTTGGCCGACGGGTAAGGCATTTTGATGGACCGAGCCAGCTTACAATGTCAGATCATGTAACATCTGAGTTTAATGTTGTTAACGAGTCCAACTCCGACACAGTGACAAGGACAGTCGAAGAACCTCCCATGTCAACTCAATGCCATATGGATGGTAATCAACATGTTGAGGAGCATGTGACTGGTGCAAAAGAGTGTGCATCGGCGAATACAGATGTACATCCAAATGAAAGTGGTAGCACCTTTACTGTGAAGGCTACTTATAATAAAGATACAGTTAGGTTCGACTTCTCGTTGAGTTCCAGTATTGAGCAGCTTAAGGAAGAAATAGGCAAGAGGTTTGAACTTGAGGTTGGCAAATTTAAATTGTATTATGAAGATGATGAAAAAGAATGGATTCTATTGGCTTGCATTTCAGACTTAGAGCATGCCCTGCATTTTTTTGGAAGCAATGTTGTAAGATTGTCAATTAAATTAAGAAAGCGATGATCATAATTATAGAGATGAATTGGTTAGGTCACTATGTAGGTGAAAGTGTGAATTTATGTTATGACATAATTAAACAGAATTACAGTTATTGTATCTGTGCCTTTACAGCTTGGTAGAAAGATCTAAGGGCCCGTTTACTTCAACTGAACTGAACTAATTGGAATTGAACTGAACTAAACTGGATTTTTTTTATAAAGGATTAATGAGTACCAACATAAAAGAAGAGTTGAACGGAACGGAGCTGAGCTGAACTGAACTGATTTTAAGTTGAAGTAAACAGGCCCTGAGACTCAAATTGTGAATGTAATCTAAAATACAAATGAAAGATGCTCTAAAGTCTTAAGCTCAACATAGGTATGTGTATGTGCAATCCTCTTCTCTAACTTGTTTGCAACTAATTAGTAAACAGTGTTTTCTAGGATTTGAATGCTTTTTTTTTTTTTTTTTTTTTTTTTTTTACTGCATAGTTTTCTTTATGAGGGTTATAATAAAATATTAATAATAATGTGGATTTTTGGGCAATTTGGAGCAAGTGGGTTGAATTTGGTCTTTTTGTCTATGAAATTGAAGAGTTGAGGTTCATCATCAATGTTGCAAACTTGAGATTGAGGTTCATTATTAATGTTGTGAGCTTGAGTGAGGTGTTGAGGGTTCGGGGTCAGGTTCAGATACATGATCATGATCATGATCAATGTTGTGACTGAGGTTGAAAGTTCAGTTCGTGTTGACGGTTGAGGTTCATGATCAATGTTGCGGACTTGAGGTTGAGGTTCATGATCAATGTGTGGACTTGCGATTGAGGGGTTAAGGCAGTGGTTGAGGAAGACTTGGAGTTTCAAGTCGTCGTTTATTTGTTATTAGTGGGGTAGTAGGGATTCACTTTTGGCTTTAATGTCCAAAAATTCTGCTTTCATTTCAAAAGAAAAATACTTTTAGACTGGACTGTTGCTACAAGATTTTAAACTAAAATACTCCCCCAACTAAGACTATGCATCACAGTCTCAACTTTTAGTATTTTTTTTTTGTTAGTTTAAAGGAGGAGGTTCGATTTTTCTTGTACGAAATGGCGACTGATGCACTGTTGTCAATATAGAAGATTCATTTGTGTGGGAGGAGAGTTGAGTTTCGAGGTTATATACGAGTGGCTTCTTGTGTCTGAAAGACGCCCACGAGTCATGGATCCAATGTAGCCCCATTGATCGTCTGTCATCAGTGCGATCCTTGGAGTTGAACCTTTGGGTTAAAGGCGAGAAACGGAGAATGCATTGGAAGCTGTCAAAGCTCACTCACCTTGTTGTCGTGCGTGGTGGACCTTGATCTCGAGTGTCTTCCTAATGCTATCTCAAGGCTGCATTATTTGCAACAATTGAAATTTACGAGTGTCCGAAGCTGCAAAAGTTACCTGAAAACTTGGTTACTTGGACAACCTTACATCTCTCTCTCGCTTTATGGTTGTCATAGCTTGAAGTCTCTTCCGTGATAGTGTTGCGAACCTGTCCAAATTGAGCAGTATAAGTATCACTGAGTGTGAGGAGCTGGAAAATTACCATCAAATTTGAGTGATTTAAGACCTACTTACTCCTCTCTAGACGCTTGCTAAGCTTAAGGTTTCTTCCTTGGAGCATCACCAAGTTATTTAAGCTGCGGTTCCTATAATCTTCCCCAATACTTCAGACTCGAAACATCGCATCTCATTTGAATGGTTCTGTATCATTTCTGTTTTTGTTGAGGATGCACATTCGCAAAACTTGGAAGGCTCAAAACGAGAGCGGAGCTTTTCTCAATTCCAATCATTCCAGGTAAAGTGCATCGAATCCTCACTTACCCTTCATTGCTCTTTAATATTTCAGTTCAACTGTGTGGTAACATTCTTATGAAAATAGTTTGTTGCAATACCATTTATAAACTCCTTTGGTATAGTAGTAGCTTAATCTAGTTTTCTGGTGAACTGTCACTTCACAACCTCACAAATGTCTCTTAGCGAGCTTCTCTAATGACAGACCAAAGAGTAATCCTATCGTGTTAATGAGTAATAAAACCGAATTAACCAGATATCATGAGATGTGAGATGATGAGAGTTTATACAAATTTTGGATGATGATTAAAGATCTTAATTTTTTAGATTTTGAGTAGCAGAGTTGCAACAAGGAAGAAGAAAGGTAACTAGATAAATGCTGCAGAATAAGGCCATTAGGCCAAATATATAGAATGTGAAATAAATTAAGGGATAATTCTTGTCGGAAAGT
>PYUH01000490.1:2469938-2498682 GCA_016808085.1 Suaeda aralocaspica
TTTTTTTTTTTTTTTTTTTTTTTACTGCATAGTTTTCTTATGAGGGTTATAAATAAAATATTAATAAAATATGTGGATTTTTGGGCAATTTGGAGCAAGTGGGTTGAATTTGGTCTTTTTGTCTATGAAATTGAAGAGGTTGAGGTTCATCATCAATGTTGCAAACTTGAGATTGAGGTTCATTATTAATGTTGTGGACTTGAGTTGAGGTGTTGAGGGTTCGGGGTCAGGTTCAGATACATGATCATGATCATGATCAATGTTGTGGACTGAGGTTGAGAAGTTCAGGAGTCGTGTTGACAGTTGAGGTTCATGATCAATGTTGCGGACTTGAGGTTGAGGTTCATGATCAATGTTGTGGACTTGCGATTGAGGGGTTAAGGCAGTGGTTGAGGAAGACTTAGAGTTTCAAGTCGTCGTTTATTTGTTATTAGTGGGGTAGTAGGGATTCACTTTTGGCTTTAATGTCCAAAAATTCTGCTTTTCATATTCAAAAGAAAAAAATACTTTTAGACTGGACTGTTGTCTACAAGATTTTAAACTAAAATACTCCCCCAAACTAAGACTATGCATCACAGTCTCAACTTTTAGTATTTTTTTTTTGTTAGTTTAAAGGAGGATGTTCGATTTTTCTTGATCGAAAATGGCGACTGATGCAGCTGTTGTCAAATATGAAGATTCATTTGTGTGGGAGGAGAGAGTTGAGGTTTCGAGGTTATATACGAGTGGCTTCTTGTGTCTGAAAGACGACCCAGAGTCATGGATCCAATGTAGCCCCATTGATCGTCTGTCATCAGTGCGATCCTTGGAGTTGAACCTTTGGGATTATAAAGGCGAGAGAATCGGAGAATGCATTGGGAAGCTGTCAAAGCTCACTCACCTTGTTGTCGCTGGTGGACTTGATCTCGAGTGTCTTCCTAATGCTATCTCAAGGCTGCATTATTTGCAACAATTGGAAATTTACGAGTGTCCGAAGCTGCAAAAGTTACCTGAAAACTTGGGTTACTTGGACAACCTTACATCTCTCTCGCTTTATGGTTGTCATAGCTTGAAGTCTCTTCCTGATAGTGTTGCGAACCTGTCCAAATTGAGCAGTATAAGTATCACTGAGTGTGAGGAGCTGGAAAAATTACCATCAAATTTGAGTGATTTGAAGAGCCTTACTTATCTCTCTCTAGACGCTTGCTATAGCTTAAGGTTTCTTCCTTGGAGCATCACCAAGTTATTTAAGCTGCGGTTCCTATATCTTCCCCAATACTTCAGACTCGAAACACTGCCATCTCATTTGAATGGTTCTGTTATCATTTCTGTTGAGGGTATGCACATTCGCAAAACTTGGAAGGAGCTCAAAACTGAGACGGAGCTTTTCTCAATTCCAATCATTCCAGGTAAAGTGCATCGAATCCTACATTACCCTTCATTGCTCTATTAATATTTCAGTTCAACTGTGTGGTAACATATCTTATGAAAATAGTTTGTTTAGCAATACCATTTATAAACTCCTTTGGTATAGTAGTAGCTTAATCTAGTTTTCTGGTGAACTGTCAACTTCACAACCTCACAAATGTTCTCTTAGCGAGCTTCTCTAATGACAGCAAGCAAAGAGTAATCCTATACTTGTTAATGAGTAATAAAACCGAATTAACCATGATAATCATGAGATGTGAGATGATGAGAGTTTATACAAATTTGGATGATGATTAAAGATCTTAATTTTTAGATTTTGAGTAGCAGAGTTGCAACAATGAAGAAGAAAGTGGAACTAGATAAATGCTGCAGAATAAGGCCATTAGGCCAATATATAGAAATGTGAAATAAATTAAGGGGATAAAGTCGTTGTCGGAAAGTTGACTGAGTTCACCGGAAAACTAGATACAAATAGAAGTCTGTATAGGGTATATCCTGCAAATAGTTTTGTATGAAGTTATAGTCACAAACTATCATTTTTTGGTATTTTTGTTCATTGTTTCTGTTCTTGTTTATCTTATTTTATCAATTGAATTTCGTTGTATTCCATCACATCTTTTAGTGACAATGTCTATGCAAGCAACTCACATTCGCTATACTCCTGGATACCTCCGGTTCAAGGGGGATATAGCACCATGGATTTGGAGTAACAATGGATTACAGCAGTCATTAGTCAGAATTCTGGATTTGGGTTTGGGGAACCATGAAAATATAGGGGAATTACCGGATTCCATTGGGAAGCTACCAGAGGTCACACACCTCTATATCTCTCATGGGTACCTCCGTCATCTCCCTCTATCATTCATGAGGATTACTCACATGTCTCTCTTTGGTTGCGCCTTTGAGTGTGACACTGAGGACTGTAATGATAACCTTCAAAAGCTATCAAACTTGGTATCTTTAGATCTAGAATCATGTCATGCAGGAGAATTGCCCAAACATATGAATCTTCCGGTCAACCTTAGGCATCTCAGTCTACACTCATTAGAGTCACCGTCCAATAGCTTTATGACGAGCATATCAAAGCTATCTAACCTGAAAACTTTGGATCTCTATGAATTCTGTGATCTTCAACTATTGCCTTTAAAAATGAATCTCACCAAACTCATTCTTAGGGATTCCAGCTTTAAGTCACTTCCTCTAGGTCTACAGCACTTGGAAATCATTCATGAACAACATCATTGTCAAAAGGAATCATGCAGCAACCTTCAAGTGTGTCTGAATCAGTTGGTGAATCTGGAAACGCTATCTTATACTTGTTACAAAATCGAATTCCTTCCTAGCACAGCAAGTCTCCAAAACTTGCAAAAACTGCAACTAAAAGACTGCTTCAACCTCAAGGAATTGCCGTCAAGTTTGGATGAATCGGTCCAATTGTGCACTCTCAATGTGAGTGGTACCAGAATCAAGTCCCTTCCTAATAGCATCATGAAGCTACACAACTTAAAACACTTAATCCTCCCCAAGCATTTTGTGTTGGAAAGCTTGCGCCTGAAGTTAGAGACAAGGTTAGGATTTGTATTGATGAGACAGACAACAGGTATTACAGGTACGAAGGTTACTATGATTATGACTCTGATGAAGGCAGTGAAACCACATCGGGCTCTACAGAGGAAGTTGATAGAGTCGTGTTTGAAAAATCTAGTAAACTTGACATCATCAAGGAGCAGGAATCATCGCTAAGAACTCTGGATCTTCTTCCTGATGCTAACCAAATTATTAAAGGTAAATGTTCATGTTTACCCAGCAGTCTTCATAAAACATGACAGCACTAATCCCCACATTAAGGGGGTCTGATAGAATAGTGAATTTTACTGTAATTGACGGTAACAACTGTTATGGAGATTGACGTTCTTAGTTCTCTGTGTCAATAGGTTTTCGTTTCATTTGCAGAGCAGACCCTATCAGCAACACCAACCACCAGGCCTTTTCCAGTTCACAGAATCACAAGATGGAATATTTTCATACAAGAAATAAAGCGGGAATAATACCCTTTACTAATAAGAACTTTTCGAATTTTCCTGGAAACACAAGGCAGGTTCATGTTCCAACAAAAATTGAAGGTACATCTTCTATTATCCAACTAACATATACTCCATGTTATCCCTGTATCAAACTATATAGATGCTTAGATACATCACCAGCACCCCTACCTCAATTTTGTTAGCGATTCAAGTTGTGCCGTACTACCTGCCTTTCTTTGAGGGTGTGTGACAGTGTTCCCATTGCCCTGCATTATGCAAGTAAAAACTTTAAAATGTTTTGACCTCTTAATGTTTACTTTTTTGTTGTGCTTAAATCCTTCGGTTTTTACTTTTTGGCTTAAACAGATTCTCGTTTTGTTGGAGGAACTAATGCAGTCGGTGAGAACATCTCCCATGCATTTTGCAGTATACATAATCAAGACGTTGAAAGTGAAGCCTTATCTTCAAGAAATAGTGATTGTGTGGTAACTTCAGCCCATGAAATACCTGCAGAACCAATTTCTAATGTAGATGCTAATTATTTGGGTATGAAGAACCAAGAAGCTTCTCAAACTGGACAAATGGAAATCATCAATTTGGAATCGGAAGATGAGGTTGCATCGTGTGACTCACTAGATTCTATTAATGGTTTACAAAATGTGCATGATAAGAACCCTGAACATGTTGATGTGAAGAAGAAGTCACAAAAGAGAGAAATTCTTATAGAGGATATACTACCGCTCATGTCCCAAAGTATGAGGCTGGTAGATGCTGCAGAGCAGCTTGGCGGTATGTTTACATTATTTTCAATAAATTTACTGCTATGTTAATTTGTGACTTTACAAGCATACTTGTGTAGACTTATAGAGTGGCCTGTAAAATTCTTAGATGTTTAACAAGTTACCATATCATACCTTAGCTTTGTATTGCTCAGTTATTCTAGTGGAGCTGTGCTTGACTCGCTAAAAGATCCCTGATATTTAAGATCACAATCCCTAGCAGCACAATTCAATTCCTCCATTCTACAATGTTTTTCACACTTGCCTTAAATAATGATTCTCCGAATTTAGTTTCCACACATGATTTATATGTAGTATTTTGAGTTAAAACAATTGTTCTCTCTCAGTCACCTATTTACATTAATTCAATGTATCATGTATGTCTCACTTGATCCTTCTTAAATCTCTTTTCTATCAATACCGAAACTTGTAACCCTACTTTAATCATGCTCATGCTTACTACCTTTAATACTCCGTTAATGTTGCAGACTTCCCCCAGTCAAAAGTTATAGACATTGTGAATTTTGGCTGATCTGTACTTAGCCTTTTATTTATGATGGTTTAATATATCATAATTTAATTGAGTACATGACACTTCATTATCGTTTTAATTAACTATTATGTTCTTCCAATTTTAGTTTCAATGTGGACATTGAAGTGCGCCTTGAAGCAGTACGGAATAACATGGCTATCAAGCAGAAATAGGAAACTTCAGGTTGCACATAAGAACAAGACACAGTACTAAGTCATCCTCGAGAAGAAATTTGTCACAGCACAATATTGTGCATCCTTATAATCCAGCAGGCCATGGAAGCCTGAAGAATTTAAATGGACCTCATCAGATTACATCGTCAGATCATGTAACATCTAAGTCGATTGCTGTCAATGACTTGACCCCTACTGCAGTGATAAGAACAATTAAAGAGTCCCCCATGTCAACTCAATGCCATATGGTTGATAATCAATGTGCTAAGGAACATGTGAATGGGGCTAAAAAGTGTGCATCGTTGAATACCGTAGAACCAAATGGAAGCTGTTCTAGCAACTTTGTTGTGAAGGCTACTTATATTAAGCATACAGTGAGTTTCGACTTCTCATTGAATTCCAGTGTTGATCAACTTATGGAAGAGGTGGCCAAGAGGCTAGAACTTGAGGTTGGCAAATTTAAAATGAATTACCAGGATGAAGATCAAGAGTGGATGCTAATGACAAGAATCTCAGACTTAGAGCATGCTGTGTCTCTTTCGAAATCATCTGGGAGTAATGTTGTAAGATTATCAATTAAATTAAAAAAATGATGACTTAGAGGTCACTTTATGTATGTGGTTGATTTCAAGCAGCAAATGAAGAGTTATTCTTCTCACCCTTGTTCTGTAGTTTATGTAATACTTGTAACATCGAATCATTCTCATTTTCTCGATAATTAAATAAATAATCAGGGGTTGAGAATTCTCATCAATATTGATATTGGCATTTCTTCAACCATAACATATTTGCAAGCTTCAAACTCTCTCTGTGGAAGATGAAGGGGATATAATAACGTTCAATGGATTGCTGATATATCTGAGTTAGGTGATTCCAGAGGAGGTAACTGACTCGATCACCTCTCTAACGATGGATGGCATTTGAAGCAATTGCCAAACACCATCCGCTGCACAATTTGCAATGTTTGTGTCCTATGGTAGCAACATACTGGAAGAACTACCTGTAGATTTCGGTAACTTAGTCCTTTTATACCGTGTCTTTCACTTTTGATTGCCATAGCATAAAGTCCCTAGCTAATAGTATTGTAAAAGTCACCAAATTGACAGCTTTTCATCTCTGAGTATATATAGGTAAATCCCTCACATAATGGCCTGCAATTTGGATGTTGGCTTGAAGCCTTAGCTTGATGGTTCTTACAACATCAATGTAAATTTGTAAATGTGTATGCCCTTTAGCCTTTTAAATTCCTTGGAAACATAAGGCGGGCGCATGCTAAAAGGTAACTTGAAGGTCCATTTCGCTTCTTAACCTAGCTAGTGTCAAAAACTCACTGCTATCCTCGTTTTATTGCTTATACACACCACCGGTTTTACTTGCCTCTTAGAGATAATGTGTTGCGAAATGTTTCGTAGTTTGTATGATAGTAAAGCAAGCTTCCAATGGGGCTGAACCTTTTCCTAGCTTCCTACTTTCTATTTCTTTGCAAATGAGTGAGTGTTTATTGAAGACTTGAAGTTAGTGTGGCACTCTCTCTTGCCTCTAAAGCTCGAGCTCTAACTGTATCAAAATCCTTTCCTCTCCAACTCAGTTTTGAGTCTCTTTCGCCAATTTCATTTGTAATCGCTTCTTTTCTAGCTAGCTACTAACTTGTCCAAACCTTGATCCTCGTCTAACTTGCATATGCATTGCCAAATGCCAATGGGTGGCAATCAACATGGGTGTGTTACATACTCACATACTTAACGAGTTAAATTCCAGGTGATATCTAGTGTGATAGTCCACGTTAGATGTTATTCATAGATTTTAATTTACCGATTCCTATTATATGATATACATACAATTTATGAACAACATTTATCGCCTACATTACTACCTAAGTAAAACTTTAATTTTATTAATGTCCTTCTAACGAGATATAGATATCATACTAGTATGACCATCCGTCATCCAACATTCAAAATAAGAGAACAAAGTAGCAACTAAATTGAAACCCCTGTAAAACTCATGCTCCCAACTAATTAAATTAATCAATCTTTGCTGAAAAATGTAGCATATGACTATATGTGATCAAAAATAACAAGAAATTAGTTGCTTGACATGGATACACGTAGGACAATTGATGCTTCTTGCCACGTGTCAAATCCCAATTGGCCATCAAGCACCAGAAACTAGTGTAAAGATGCTTTAGTGGGACCTTTATCCACCGTCCATTATTGTCTACGTCAGATTAAAAGGGAAACAACTTTTCAAGAGAGGCGTTTGCCAAACAAGGAATAGTAAGAAACACAAAAGTGTGACAATAAAACATGGCTCTTAACGCATTTATCAAGACACTTTTTATCAACCAATGCACTCAAAATAACATAAGCGTACGAAGTCTTCAATTTGCGTTTGGCAAAAATTGGGATCTACAATTCCAATCTATTTTTATTCTCAATTTCATTCTCTATTGATTAGTGTGTGGAGTAAAATTTTGATTTTGATTTTTGAAGATACATTTTGATCCTTTTTTATCTTATACAATTTGATGAATTATTTCTCTTTTGTTAGCTATAATTTGTTTGGAAAATTTTTGTTGGACAAAATAGCCTTTGGGATTTTATTTGGACGTTTCTTTTAAGGTGGCATGCATGCTCACTTATATAATCTCCTAATTGATTATAAACTCTTGCAATCTTGCATTAGTATTTTATGCTAATTGACCTTTTGTTTTATGTGAATACACAATTTGATGTAATGAGTTTTGTGATTATTAAAACTACATTATGTAATCAAATAGAGTGCAAATAAATTAAATTAATAGAGTAGTGTATATACACACCTATTTAAGAACTGTGAAAACTACCTACTAATGACTGTATATAGCTACATTTAATAATGACGATCATATGTACTGATGTAAATTTGGATTGAGATGAGTAGAAATTTATAACATTGGACTACCAACTACTTATATCAATAATAATTTAGCATCTACCAAGAAAAATAGTTGCCACATATTCTTGTATGTGATATCCTAAATTTTGATTCTAACTTGCTCTTTTTGACAAGGCTAAGAGTCTACTTGAGGAAAAGATCAAAAGAAATAATCCCTCGAAACCAATTCTAAAGAATTGGCTAATATATACTTCAATCGAAGGTGGAGAAATCGACTCAAATGAGACATCATACCACGACTATAGTATCAAATGATGGTATATTGCTATATACTAAAAATATGAAATCGAATCTCACTCAGCTCATTCGCTAATTGCATCCAAAGTATTTGTGAGCAATATGGATTATAGATACCATCCATCCAAAATGGGAAAAGAAATTGTGGGAGAAAAATTAAGTGGGGTCAGAAAGAGAGCCTTTCGGTGGCTGATAAGCTATATCCAATGGCTTAATTTGCCTATCTTCAAAATTAGCATCAACACAACATATGAATTTAATTTGTTACTAAGTAGCTTATGCAAGATTTTTGAAAATTAGGCCTCTTGACACATCAATGTCATTTTTAGGTCTTCTTTGTTGAAAACTCAGTATACAATTGCAATTTAATATCATCATGATACTAGGACTTGTACCTAATAGAGTGAAAGGTTACTAAGCTTTATTTCTATTATATATTATATGGTCATTTTCATGCTTAGGTTCATGTTAATCTTCTTGTACCACACAACGTAACATTATTAGATATTATAAGGGATACTCAGGTATTTCAAATTGTGCTTGTGGTACTTAATTGATCGATCCCTTTGTCTTTACAAAAATCTTTCCATTCAATATAATTAAGATCAAATTATTCGAAGTAGATGATTAAATATTATTATTAATAAAATTGTATTTATTCAATATTGACTAAAGAAATTAGACAGGTTGATGCGTAAAAATCTCTTGGAAATCGATCGCTCTTGCTATGCAACGATACATTTGTTTTCTTATTCTCCTAGCTATCATCATGTGGGTGGAGAAATCTTAAAAGGAGAGACTAAAATCTAGTGTAATATTAAAGTTAAATTTTAAAATTGAAGTATATGCTCATAAGATATCTATACAAGATGAGAAATGATCATGCATGCATGCATGCAAGTGTATGTGGTAGATCCCATTGTATAATTTGAGATTGCATCTTATTTCATTAGCCCCTAAAAATTTATTATATAGGAAATATAAATAGAAATGTTATGAACATGAGTGAATGATAGTTAGGTTACCCTTAAGAGAGACTGCACAAAGCACAGTATCACACAACTCCAAGGAGTGAATCATTGCAACGTTTGTAAACCTCAAATATTTATTTTTAAATATATATATATATATATATATATATATATAATTTGAAAAACTAAAAGGTTTGCTTCTTATTATAATGATCCCAAAACTCAAAGAATTGTGGTCATATGCATTATGTTCCAAGTGAATAGCACAAAGCTTAATAAGTTTATGCTGGATGAATTAACCAATATACATTATGTGCGACATACTTTGTATTTACATAAGTCTTTTTTTACGAGTGAATTGAAATTAAGTTAACTTTTATTTAAAAGGAGCCAAAAAAAGAGGATGTTTACGATATACAACCGTTTAAGATTATTTAAAAACACTTAAAAAATTTTAATTTTACTAAAG
Source organism: Suaeda aralocaspica (assembly GCA_016808085.1). Classification (NCBI taxonomy): domain Eukaryota; kingdom Viridiplantae; phylum Streptophyta; class Magnoliopsida; order Caryophyllales; family Amaranthaceae; genus Suaeda; species Suaeda aralocaspica. The sequence goes on from PYUH01000490.1 coordinate 2,479,468, forward strand.
AACGATAAAATAAAATTTTTCTTCCAACATTAGGTAGAAACTAATTTAATTTTTAAAAAAAACCTTGTTAGTTAATGCAATAACTATTATTCAATTATTCCATACATTAGTAATCAAAATTCACCAAGTATAATTTTTTGAGTAAATAAATCATTGAATTAATAACAAAGAGTGTGTTGTATTCTAGCTAGGATTAACATTGAATTTCTCATAAAATTACAAGCAAACATGCTATTTTAACCTTAAATTCAGTGCTATTAGTGCATTAGAGTCCCAAGATTCTTCGATGAATGAAGTGACTCTTTTAGTCTTTACTATACATTTTTTTTTTTATAATTTTAATTTTAATTTTAATTTCAATTTTTTTTTTTTTGGAAAAAAAATGTGTATCCCATATGTTGGTCCCACACTTCTCAAATTTGTAGAGGCACTTCACTCCTATAAATACTCCTTTCCTTTGATCAACTTCTTCAGTCCTCATCATCCTTTGCAAGCAACTCACTTCTCTTAATACATCATTTGCTTTGTTTTAGCACCTTTTTTCTTTGGTTTCCTTTCTTACTCTCATTTGATAATTACTCACTTACTTCAACTTCCTTTGATTGCAATGGCTACTGTTGAGGTAATTGTGTTTTTTTACTTCGTTTGAGTCTCTTTAATTTTGTATCCGATATAAATAATTTGATCTTATGCGATAGTTTTGGTTCTACTAATGTTATGGTAATCACATATTCGATCTCTAATTTGATCACCACCCGTAGATGTATCTTATATTATTTGGTTTTAAGATAACGAAGTAACATACCCAACTAAGTACTTTCCTAATGTTTTCTTGGTTATTTATGTTTCCATCCAAAAATAATTGTCACATTTAAACTTAAGTGCAATCTGAACATTTATAGCTAGTGAATATTATTTATCCCAACACTTGCAAGTAGTAAAGTAATCTCTTTTCATCAATAACATGATCAGTTGATCACAATATTCACATGATGAAACTTTAACGTCAGTAATTTTGTAAGAAAATAACTTTGATAGTCTGTTTATTTGCTTACTAGTGTATGTAAGGTTGCTCGAGTAGGAAATTGTCTACTAGTTTAGTACTTAAGTGAAAAATGGATTAATTATGTAGGTTGTGTCGGCTCAGAATGCACTCCCAGAGCAGAAGAAAATGGAGGAGAAAAACAATGCTAAGCAGACAACATCCAACTCTACAAAGCACGAAGCAAAAGAGAATGACTCATCTGAAGTAGCAGAGCAACAAGAAGCAAAGGTTGAAGCTGCGGAAGAGCAACAACAACCAGAAACAGCCGCAGAAGCAGTGGAAGATAAAAACAATTCTGCTGAAGTAAACGAAGAGTCCAAAACTGAGGAAGTGCAGCAATCAGAACTTCCTGCAGAAAAAAACTACAAAAATGCCCTAGCAGAAGAAGAGGCGAAAACTGAGGAAGACAAACCTGCAGCAGAAAAACAGGAAAATACCCCTGCACAAAAAGTTGCAGAAAAGACAAAGGATGAAGATGAAGTAGGGGAAAAGGCCGAGGAAACAGTTGTCGAGGAATCCTCCAAGGTTGCACCAGAGCCAGTGGAGACTGAAGATAACAGCAAAGAAGCCGAAGTCAAAGAGCCAAAGAAGGAACAGGCTGAGGAGGACGACAACACTGCAGAGGAAGCAAAGAAGGCAGTTAAGGAAGATGAAGTGGACAATAATACCGTGGCTACAACTGCTGAACCCGAGCCAAAGGCTTCTGCTGCTGTAATAGAAGCTGATGCAGCATGAATTGGGAAGACATAATAAAAAGGGTTGTAAGTTTGTTGGTTATGAGTATGTTATTTTACTGAGACACAGTATGTAATGGTTTAGTTTATATTTTCGCCTTTTTCTTTAATGTGTGTGTTTGTACTACTTTGTATTGTCAAGGAGAATATGTTTAATTAGTCAGCTCAATTGGTGGAATTAGGATGTGATGAAATGATGTAAGGCTTTTGTATGTTCTTCCAAGATGAGTAATGCTACTGGCTGTTAGATCAATAAAATAATGTCTTTTGTACTTCTGGTGTCTAATGTTTATAATTATGCATCTGCTCATAATTGATAGTACTAAATTGTGTGTATTCATGACTAATTAATGACATGTTTAGGATGTATAATTGAGTTTTTTTTATTGACAACTTACTACAGCAAAGAATGCACATGTACTAGTATATGGTAAGTCGCGCCAAATTGTTGTGCTAACCCTATTGTTATTGAGTTTATATAGGAATTAAAATCCCAGTAGTTTGAAATTTCAAGAAATATGTGACTCGAATTGATTTCCTTGATAATTAAGTGGGTATGGACCAAGGTTTAATTCCTGGCTACGAAAGCAACCCAAATCTAAGACCTTACTCCCCCGACCTTTTCTTGCTCTTGCTCAGGATTGAACCCAAGACCTCCCACAAGAAAGGTGAAGGGGGATACCAGCTGAGATAAAATCTTGTGGTGACAGTTCTTTTAACAGACTAAAACAAAATAAAATCAGATGACACTCTAGTAAGTTAAAAGCATAGTGACCCATATGGAGCAGAAGATATAAAATACTCTGAGACGCCGAAGTGCTGAACTTCTCCCAAGTCCTAACAGATAAAATATGGCAGCCATCTTTCCATCAGATCCCTCATTGATTACCACAGCAAAGGGCAGAGATGAAATCTATGTGGCGACAACGCCGCTGAGGGCTACCAAGGGACCTGCTCAGTTAGTCATGTCAGCTGCATATTCTCTAAACTTATGGGATCTTCACCATTTCATGCTCATCATTAAACCTTCCACCACTTCTACTTCTGTTTCTCCACTTTCAAACTCCCAGGTAAAAGAAGACTACTCTGAACTGAAACTTAAATTCATGAAATCATGTTTAATTCATATCATTTTTCAAAAGTTCACTTTATTTTTATATATTTCTTTATCTTTGTTTGATTAATGATCATTGTAAGAAAATTAATTTTTTTTGCAGGCTACTGTGTTCGATTTTCAGCCTCAGGATCCTGAAAACATATTTGTGGCTCTGGCTGCCTTGTTTGGTAGACCTATACCAGGTTTTCTTTTAATTAGCTTAGATGCAGCTTAATCATATATGTCTTCAGTCTTCATATACTCCGTATTCTAAGACAATGTTTTATACCCTACTAAACAAAGCCTAATCAGCGTCTAAGTTTATATCATACGGAATACTCTGTGATAAACAAGAATTTGGCACAAACAACCATATTTGGCATTTGGAAAATTGGAAGAAGGAATTTGAATGTTTGGTTTGCAACTTATGATGCTATGTGTTCATTGACTAGGAACTATTTTGGTGAGGAATATCAGCAAGTTGCCAAAGAAAAAGTGTTGGCACATTGGATCATCAAATATGTCAAATGCTATAGAAGCAGCTTATGAGTTCAACAGCAGCTGGAAAACTGATTTACGCATTGGCATGCATGATTGTCGCCATTACACCAATGGTAAAAACAGAAAGATAAGATGTCTGATCTTTGAATATCTCACTAATTAACAAATCAAATGTCATAACATTTCTGTTTATCTACTATGCCAGAATTAGCGGAGATATTAACCGGTGAAATAAATGTGCTGGAGCGCTTGAGGCGAGAATCTACAGGGAAAGTAATGCTATATGGCATTGATAAAATAGAATAACAGCTCACACACTTGTGGAATCAAAGCGATGTGTCTGCGTTACTGTGTAGGTGACCTAGCAACTTATGAAAATACTCAAATACTCTATTAGGTGCAATAACATATATTCATGTAGTTCATAGTCATTATTATGTATGTGTATTAGTTACACCACATTGTGATTGGTGTATTAGATATCATAAGAAGGAACCTTCAAAGATCAATACTACAGAGTTTTTATTCAGGATTTCAGCTCAAAATTAAAATTTTGATATAAAATGCATGCAAAGAGAAATACAGGATCAATAACAGAAGTTTCCTTACACAGTTTAAATACTCGTGCTGATCATATCCGAACTAAAAACTACCAGACAGATAATTACCTTAAGATTCTACAGATACTATTGAGACTTGAATCCAGAACCAGCGGTTGCATCAAAGAGCTCCAAAAGTCTTGAACAACTCTACAAAGAAAGTAATGCTTCAGCTTTTGCAATAGGATCTTCCTCAGTTTTTGGAGTCGGACTTCTATTAGCTTCATAATACAAGTCGTGCTTCCACTTCTCAACCCGGCCCCCACTCGACTGGTACCCTTGTCTTCCACCAAAATTACCCCTACCTTTATATCTGCCATCATTGTCAGGACCATTAATCCTGCCTCTAGGTGGAAAGGTGGAATTATCTACTCGCCCTCGATTCGAAAATGACCTCTCTCTTGCATATGTTCGATCATGCTCATTTCTCTCCAAAGGACGACGATCACGAGATCTTTCTATCCCTTTTTCAGTAACAGCAGCTGAGTTAGCAGGATAAGTAACCTTATTAGGCTCAGAAACAGCATTATTCACATTCTCAGTTTCCGCAGAAACTTTCTCCTCTCTAAAAGGGCGTCTTTTTTTAGTAGGTGGATGTTCATCAACTCCTGCTTCAGAGAATCTATCATGTCGCCAGACATGATTGTCACTACCATGAGCTCGGGATTTTTGCTCCCTCTCTCTGGGGTGAGAAGGTGCAGAGTAATGAGGTGTTCGCTCTTCATCTTTTGAATCTTTCCACCATCCACGTTCTATGCGAATCAAAACATATTAAGAACAGCTCAGTTAATTTGGAATACATAATAAAAACAAATAAATAAATAAATAAAGTAGTAAAAATAATTCAAGACATTTTCAGATAAGCTGGAAATCCTACTGCTGTTAGATAAGCTGAAATAATTCAAAATGATCTGCTTTCAAAGTCAATTTGATCATTTACCACCCTATCCAATTCCAGTTTATCCAACCCAAACTCATACCATAATCCCTTAACTCCTACCTAATTGTTTACAACAGCCCAAAAAAGGCAATAAGGATCTAATTGCAGCATATTTCTGCCAACAGAAAGGATTTTGACCAACAGAAAAGGAGGATCCGCCATGGAGGGCTGAAAGGCAAAGTGCTAAGCACTGAGCAGGAATGTTAACAATAGGATCAGCTATAAGAAAGAAGAGACTAAGCTTTTATTTTCAGGTATCAAACTAGGAAGTCTAAAATACCCAACAAGCATTAGCTTTCCCTGAAACAGAGGTGAAACACCAACAGCCGTGAAATACGGAAATCAAATACTGTTATCTTTTGTGTATTTAGTAGCTCCTAGAGAAAGGTCTCCCATGTCAGTCATAAACTAGTGCACACACACACAAAGGACAAGCAAAGCAATGGTAAAATCATCGTAGTTGACTAGAAGGGGGGAGTAAAGCAACAGTCATTCTCACTTTAATATATTTCCAATTGTTTTTTGTACACGACTCCCATATGAAGTACCAAAACCTCACTCATTACTTCATCTTGATGATGAAATGCTAGCTTGCTTGGTGGCAGATAGGTTATGGAGATCAAATCAAGCCCACTTTATAAAGGGAAGGTTTTGCAGCTGCTATTGAAAACATAAACAAGATGTGCAACCATAAGATAAGAAAGAAAAATACGCACCAGTTGTCAATCTGCGTCCAAGGTGTCTGCCATCTCGGGCAGCTGTTCGGCGATCATCATGCTGTTATAAGACATGAAGAGGCAAGCCTAATATAGTTACACTTACACAGGACCACTGAAAGTCATGGGACGAACAAGTATCCTGCTAGTTCAGCCCAGTAAATTTGCAAAACACTGAATAACCACCAAGTGATCAAACTCAAAGATATGCCTATTTGAACAAATAGCACACTCAGAATATCGCAGACATAATTATATCCTAGCAAATCCATGGTTGAGAAGAAATATAGTGGATTGCTGGATGCATAAAGCACAAGTATAGCAACTTTAAGCTTAGCAGCTTGTGCAAATACATGATACAAACAATCGCTAAACAACTTATATAATTAAAAGCACACACACAGGCAACACAACCATCTTGCCAGAACAAACAAAACATGTGTCGTTTAAAAAAAGATCGTTAGGAAAACTCCTATAATATCTTTTTGTTGAAGGACATACTATGATCAGGAGGTCACCAACACCAGGGGATTTCTTACCAAAAGCTCCCAATTTATCGTCTTTCATTTCAAAACACAATCACATTAAAGACAAAAACCTACGGAGTTTCAGACAAATTGATCAGTGTGACTCTGAATGAAGCAAGGGATTTTCATCAAAATAACATATTTTGTCACTGTGACCAGGCATTTAGATTTTATAATAATTTCTTCAAACTAGCATCTACCCAGCCAACTTGATCAACTTTTTTTCTAATCCTAATTAACTTTACTACGGAATAAACAAATCCTCCAGCACTTCTCCAGACCCAAATCCACCTGTGTCCAGCAAATTTTGCAGATGAGTAATATGCGCATTTGTCTTTCTGATTTCTCTGAACTCCTACAACTACTCTTTTGATCTAGCTACACAACAAGGCATGTATCATATTTGTTTCTTATATCATGATTAAAAAATAAAAAAGTTGATCATTTCACAAAAAGGCACACACAACAAATTACAACTAAACCAGCAGATGAATTAAGGAGGCAATTAAGCTTGATTCCCGAATAAATACTACAGATCAGATACCATCCAACGATCATGAGTACTTCATAAACTAAAAGTACCATTCAAATCAGCTCACCAAAAATTAGCAGATAATTAATGTAAGGACTAAGAAGTTTACGATAGGACAATAATACCACTAAAATTAGAACAAATTTTATCACATTCAAGGGACATTGATAAAATGAACAGAAAATTGACCCCTTCACCTTATAACATATTGGTTTTCGGTACATATAAAGGCCTCATATACAAAAGCATAAAGTAAATAACCAAATCGATAGATATAGTCAACTCAAGAAAGATAGAAAACTATTTACGACAAAAAACCTGGAAAAAAGATTGAGGACGAGGGGCTGCTGACAAGCTTGATGGATTGGTTCTTTCACTTTGTCCATTAGTCTTTCTATCCAAAAAGTGACTTGCATCTTTAACTTCCTTCTTTGGATCGAGAGCTGGTAAAGTCTCATTAGAAAAATCTTGAAAGCGGTGTCTACGGTCTTTTTCTCTATCCTTCTCTCCAATTTCTGATTTAAGCTTGCTGGGACTTCTCTCATTTGGCATTTTCCTTTTGTTATATAACTTTGACTTGAAGCCAATCTGACATAAACACGAACTTGCTATAAGCCTTCAAGTCTTCAGCAGTTGAACAACTACTTTTACAGACAAAACAATATGTGCTGGTTAAAAGTAAAAAAATATTTAGAAACTAGCACTCAAGTTATTATGATGAACACTGAATTTTGAGGCCTCACACTATCTGTCCCACCAAAAATTGGAAGATTGAAAAGGATGTAAAAGTACTACAGATAAATTGAGTAAATACATAATCGACACGCACATCAAAATCAAAGCCTTGGTCCCGAAAAAGATGGGATTTGTTGCATGAATCGATTAGCTATCCCATGTGTTCATCCACAAAAATCTTTCACCATTATTGCTATAAGCTACATGCAGTTGTAAATCCAATTTTGTCATGTCCAGTGCATAAAAAGGCACAAGGCGCACTAAGGCGATAGGAATCCTGGAGCCTAGGCGCAAGGAGCAGGCGTTAGGCGCGCGCCTTATCAAAGTGAGGCACACTTTTACATGGATAAGCCTTAGCATACATAACCCACTAAAATAAACCAATAAAGCGCATAAATAACAAAATTTAAATATTTTTATTTTATTAATTTTCCAAAAAAACACAACATGTAAGTGATAGACACATCAATTTTATTTTCTTCTTCTACGTTCTTTTTTCTTGCTGCTTTTTTTTTCTTTCTTCTCCATGCTTCTAGATTGTTCACCCTTCAACTTGGGCTTTTGCCCACTTTCTATTTGTTAAGGTAGTGTAATAATAATATGATAATACTATAATAATACTGAATGCATATAGTAATTCAACTAAAATTCAATCAGGCGCGCCTCACTTGTGCCTTAGAGCCTTAGCGCCTAGGCGTGCCTTACTTGCGCAGTTGCGCCTTGCTAAAATCACCTTGCCCGCGCCTACCCCCTTGCGCCTTTTTCAAACACTGGTCATGTCCTTTTTGACTCCTTAATCAGTTATCTTCAACCACCTGACACATCTCTTGAGATTCTTATGATTTCACACTCCATCTTTCAAATAGGTTCAATACAAAAACTCATAAGCAAATACAGATTGAACCAAAACACGAACCTAGGGTTTCTGACAAAGAAATTGACTCCCACCTGTTACAGAAGTTAGGGAGGAGTATTGGGTATAGCAATCTTTCTAATGAAAACAAGCTTTTCCCATGATCATTAGAGCAGGAGACATTTGATTCGGGGATTGTAAGTTAATTAGCATTGCCAAAAAACACACAGAAATTGACGCATTACAGAAACTTCACAGCTTGTATGCCAAATGTTTCAAGGATGTTTAAAAGCATTAATAAAAACTCAGCAGCAGGTAGAAGAAATAAGTAAGAAAAGGTATTTAAATGACGAATAAAGAATGCAATTATTAACAAAAATGTGAAGTAAGATAAATTGCTCATTGGTCATTGTTCATTAGGCAATTTGTACTGGCCAACAAGCTCAAACTTCCATTAGTCTTGAAAGCAAAAACCATTTTCCGAAAACCTTGATACTTGTTTCCCCAAATGAAAAGATCGAAAGGCCAGCAAATGGTCAGATTCCAAACAAGGCCAATGTTTTCCTTGAGATAGAAGTGAAAAAGTTATTTTGTGACAACTCAAAAAGAGCAATGTTAATCATTGTTTACACTAATTTGGCTCCTTTGTTTATCTTAAGTGCCCTCATGAACACTCCGCTTTGAGAAGAGTAAAATTCCTAACCTGGCATTTTGTTTTTTAACGCACCACCTCAATTATTTTGGTTTAAATATTCATGCGCGTGTGTGGGTGTGGGGGAGCATTACAACAGGGACACTAATAGGAACCCTGCATTGTGCAATCTACGTTCGAAAGTGGACTCGAAACTATTAATCAGCATCAGCAGGGAAGCATTAAAAATTTAAAACACGCAAGTACGTATTTGAAACGATAACAAACAAGCAACGAATGTAGCACAGCTGAACTTATGTTTAATTACANTGTGCCTTAGAGCCTTAGCGCCTAGGCGTGCCTTACTTGCGCAGTTGCGCCTTGCTAAAATCACCTTGCCCGCGCCTACCCCCTTGCGCCTTTTTCAAACACTGGTCATGTCCTTTTTGACTCCTTAATCAGTTATCTTCAACCACCTGACACATCTCTTGAGATTCTTATGATTTCACACTCCATCTTTCAAATAGGTTCAATACAAAAACTCATAAGCAAATACAGATTGAACCAAAACACGAACCTAGGGTTTCTGACAAAGAAATTGACTCCCACCTGTTACAGAAGTTAGGGAGGAGTATTGGGTATAGCAATCTTTCTAATGAAAACAAGCTTTTCCCATGATCATTAGAGCAGGAGACATTTGATTCGGGGATTGTAAGTTAATTAGCATTGCCAAAAAACACACAGAAATTGACGCATTACAGAAACTTCACAGCTTGTATGCCAAATGTTTCAAGGATGTTTAAAAGCATTAATAAAAACTCAGCAGCAGGTAGAAGAAATAAGTAAGAAAAGGTATTTAAATGACGAATAAAGAATGCAATTATTAACAAAAATGTGAAGTAAGATAAATTGCTCATTGGTCATTGTTCATTAGGCAATTTGTACTGGCCAACAAGCTCAAACTTCCATTAGTCTTGAAAGCAAAAACCATTTTCCGAAAACCTTGATACTTGTTTCCCCAAATGAAAAGATCGAAAGGCCAGCAAATGGTCAGATTCCAAACAAGGCCAATGTTTTCCTTGAGATAGAAGTGAAAAAGTTATTTTGTGACAACTCAAAAAGAGCAATGTTAATCATTGTTTACACTAATTTGGCTCCTTTGTTTATCTTAAGTGCCCTCATGAACACTCCGCTTTGAGAAGAGTAAAATTCCTAACCTGGCATTTTGTTTTTTAACGCACCACCTCAATTATTTTGGTTTAAATATTCATGCGCGTGTGTGGGTGTGGGGGAGCATTACAACAGGGACACTAATAGGAACCCTGCATTGTGCAATCTACGTTCGAAAGTGGACTCGAAACTATTAATCAGCATCAGCAGGGAAGCATTAAAAATTTAAAACACGCAAGTACGTATTTGAAACGATAACAAACAAGCAACGAATGTAGCACAGCTGAACTTATGTTTAATTACAGAGGTTACGATGAAAAATCGAACATAGCTACCTCATTAGCTAACTAGGATGGATGCTACTGTATGAGTAAACATAATGCATCTCTGACCTCCAAACTCTAATCAATCATCGACACAACCGACTAATCGAAAACCTAATACATCTGAAAACATCATTTTGATGACTGAAAAATTCCACACAAATCACATTTCAATTGAAAACAATAAATATAAATTCATTCTCTTTCAATCAAATATCAATGTAGTCATTTATTGGGCACGTGAATCTCAATCAATTCTGAATTTAACATCACAAATTACTCCTTTCATTAAACCCTAATTATCAAACATAACACAAAAATAACAAAACAGCAATAATTAGAAACAACAAATTAACGATAAAAATAATACGTACGATAAGCTCAATTTTAGAAAATAATGCAATCAAATTACTGAATTTCAACAACAAAAATCACAAACGAAAACCCTAGAATTGAAATTTTCGATTGCAATTAAAATCAAATAATACAGTAAGAAATAACAAGTAGAGTAGAAGAAAACAAGGGATTGAAAGAAAGAGAACCTGAATTAAAGAAGAAAGGTGGAAGCTTTGCCAACAAAATCGACGAATTGAAGTATTAGCGTTGTGAATTAGGGTTTGGAGGCGTCAGAAAATTGAGTTTGAGCCCAAGCGTCGAGAAATTATAGAGTGCGGGATTATTTGTGGTATGAATTGAAGTTTACACCGAGAATTGATTAATCGCAAGCTCATTGTAGGTCAATCATAAAAAAGTTCAACATTTTAGTCTGGTCCGGTCTGATCCAATATTCCAGTCTTTTGATTTAATATCTATTAGTTTACTCTAGTACGGTCTTAAATCTATGTATTGCTCTGTCGGCTACAAGAACATAAAAAAATAGGCTTAAGATAATGTTATTTGTCGTTCACTATTACTTAGTATCGTTCACATTGTACTTATGAATCGACAATAACGCTCATCTCTCAAAAAGAGGGGCATGTGCCTAGCCTAGTCGTCGGTCTGGTACATGCTCTTGGCCTAGATGTCGATCCCATGACACGTGCGTCTCCTACAAGCACACCACCTACTTTCGTTTTTAATTTTTTTTTTTAATGATGGGTTGTATGTCTATCAGAGATGTCGGACCCATGGGTTGTGGGTCTCCGGTAGACACATTGGCGCATGACCTTTATTTCTCTCCTTTCTAATATTTATTTTTTTGTGTTTTTTGGTGGTGGCTCTAATACTATGTTTGAATGATATTACACTAGCTTGAAACTTGTGCGATATATAAAGACATGCTAGGAAATATTTCAAATGTCAATACTTATTTTAAATGATCTATAAAACAATACTCCATATGTCATAATACATAGCATATATCATTTTAAAGTACTTTTTAAAAAGATGTTAAAAGCTAAATTAAAATCTGCATTTGTTTATCATATGAATTTAGCCTACAAATTCAAACTAGTAATCTAAAGGACATAATGTCATCGATTAACTTATCTAAAGAATGACAAGAAGTTCCACCATTCTCCACTGATTGTTTAGCTAAGTTACTTAATGCATTGGCGTTCTGCAAAAACTCATCTTTTCTTTTGCACATGAGATCTCTTACCATATTCTCAATTATAACTCTATCACAAGAGTCCTTCATGTCTAACCCAACCTTCCAAACATGGCTTACATGCCTACTAATGACTAGCTGATCCACGTAATGAGGCCAACATATCATGGGTACGCCTGCAACAAGGCATTCCGTTGTTGAGTTCCAACCACTATGAGTTAAGAAACCTCCGATAGAAGGATGGCTTAGAATTTCTTCTTGTGGAGCCCAAGTCACCACGTACCCATTTTCCGTTACACCTTTGAGTAATTTATCAGGAATCTGTTCATGCCACTTATTATGAACATCATCCTCCATACCAATCACCGAATGTAGTCGTTTAACCCATAAAAATCGAAACCCACTATTAACCAAACCATGCCAAAACTCGATGAGTTGTTCTTTGCTAAGTAGCACATGACTTCCAAAGCTACAATATATCACACTTCTTTGAGGGTATCGATTGAGCCACTCTATGCAACTCTTATCTTCAGGCCGAAGACTATTTGAGCAATAAGCAAGGGGTGGTGGTGTCACTTTCGTCGTGGTTTCTAGTTGCAATAAACTTTCCTTCAAGTGTAGATGGAGAGGACCGATAACATACATATTGTATGGATGATGAGCACGAATGTAAGACAGCAATGGTGCTTCTAAATCTTCAAATGTGTTGAATATGAAATTTGAAGCCCTCTTGAATTGTTTTTCCAACTCTATAACACGTTGGATCATAGCCTTACTTGATGGATTGTTGGCTCGACAAAAGTCTGGGAGATCACGTCGCCGTAAAAGTCCTCCCATGCCTGGAATTGTAACTATTGCTTCCAACCCTTCATTTTCTACGACAAACAAAGCACAATAAGCCAACTATGTTCCATTTTGCTATGAATGTGTTCGTGTTCCATTTTGCTAAGGATGTGTTCTTTTCAACTTGTTAAAATTAAATTTAAACTTACTAGAATAATCGTACTTGTTTGTACTGCGTCAAACCTATTGGAACTAAATTATAGAGCTAATTAAACTTGATTAGAACATAACCAAACTATAGTAAAAGGAGTATTAATTTAAATTTATGTCAAAAGTCGGGCAAGGCTATATCTATCCACTAGGTAGATTACCCATTACTAATAACATAAATAAAAAATTATGTATCATGCTGAGTTGGATTCTACTACACTATTTTTTATATCTCAAATAAATGTGAATATTTTACCTAGTGGGTAAATATAGTTTTCTCCAATTAGTTTGTCATGGCACCTAAAATTTCACGTTAATATTTTTAAATTTCTAGCTAGGTTCCGCCTCAATGGTTAGCTATTAGCTTCCTAATTATAGGAGTCTCACATTCTCAATTATTTTTTAACTAGCTATTGGCCCGGACGATGTTCCGGGTCATTGTATAGCTATTATGTTCGGGAAAAAAAAATCAATGAATTTTGATTAAGATGGTGAATTATATGAATAAAAGATGAAAAAAAAAATTAAAAAAGTGGAGTAGCATAGATAAGAACTTTAGAAATTGGTGGTGATATATATGCTTTAATGATTTTAAGTACATAATTTATTTATAAAGTTTATTTTTGTTATTCTTAATAATAATGGCTTATGGAGTATTGGTAGCACAATTACTTTAAAACCATGAGTTTAAGGGTTCAATTTTTGACTCTTACATTTTTGGATGAGGATTGCGGTTACACGTGGCGGATTGTAATTCTTCTAGTCATTATTTTGATCTCCACTTGAGTTTATACATAATAATAATTTATAGGGCATCTTCAATCCAAAGTCAATTGCTCTTCAAAGAGTCAAGGCCACTAATGTTAATTATTCGGTTTTTACCCCTTATTCCGTTATTCGTTTTAAAATAGACATTTCACATGTTCTTCAATCTCAAGGAGCTACATTTCACATGTTCTTCAATCTCAAGGAGCTAGTTAGTTATTCATTAACGACAAAAGGATTCGACTCACATTAAATAAAAAAAAAAAACTCTATTATCCTTAGCCCGCCAAGAAATGTGCAACAAATAGGTATTTTTTGTGAGATATAAAAAAATCACTTGTCGCACATTTTTTTGACCGGAAGTAGTATTTCATGCATGGAGACATGCAGTTCTTCCTTCAATTCATTTCATTATACTCTTAATATTTCATTTTTGCACCTTTTTCACAAATCATGTATCGCTTATATCTTAAATTATGTATTTGCATGTAAAAAATTGTAAAAATTTGATATTCTAACACGAAGCAAAATAAATAAAGACGAATCAAATAAGACCCCATATGAATATGTTTTTACTTACTTGTAAAGTGCAAACAGTTGTTAAAGTATAATTTGTGAATATAGTCAATAATCACAAGTCACAACGTAAATATTAATAAAGTGAAATGGAAAGATAGAAACACTAATGTTACCTTCAAATGGAACTTCACCATCTTCAATAAACTTAGGAAGACAAAGATAAACCCATAAGCAAGAAAGACTCATAGTCTCAAAATATATAACCGGTATTCCACCTTCTTTACCCAAATCCACAGCAAAATGGTACAATCCATCTGATATCAAACATGTTATAGGATAACCATCATTTATACGCGAACTATTATTTTTTAGCATCATGTCTCTTAGAAGAGGTTGACTCATACCCTCCACAGCATCCACCATTTCCATAAATTTGTCGCTTCCTCGAGGATGATCGTCTGGCAAGCCATCCGGGAAGGTGAGGAAGGAAAAGGATGGGTAGGCGGAGAAGCGAGTGTCGGCCTTGGCGTGGAGGTTGAGACATGTGTAGGTGTGGGTGGTGGTGAGAAATGTTATGTGAATTTGGCCATGAGAAGCAATGAGGATGAGTTCAGCTAGTTTTAGCATGGAGTTGACTGGACCTTGGATTGGTAATGGGAATATTAATATGTGTGGTTTTTGTGATGGTTGTTCCATTGTTGTTCTTGGTAAGCTGGTTTGTTAGTGGGAGGTTTTGCTTATTGAGCAGAACTATATTATGTATAGCCTATAGTTTTAGTTTTATACATACAAGAAAGAATCTATATTAATAATAAATACTATTTCAGATTGGTTGCAATAATTGAATTTTTTTTTGTGACATATAAAATATTCAATTTTTATAACTAATTAAAAACTGAGGTAATATATATTATCTATGCCACTTCAATCTATAAAGCTAAATGTCAGTTTGGTAGTCAAACTTTGGATGGACGATCGTATTGTCCTCATTTACTTAATTGTCCTCATTTACTTACTTATTTTCAAAACTTCTTTTGTGAGAAATACAAAATTGTATTTATTTATGGACAAATATTATAGTTTATTAAACCCAAAATTAATTATAACGAAAGCAATAATTTTAATTTTAATACTTTGTACTCCATGTTTTATAGAATTATTCATTATAATTTCCTATATTGACAATATTGTGTGTGCGTTCTTGGTCTTTTTGTCACTTTATTTTTATTGAACTTGTTTTCGCTAAAATGTACCAATGTTTCTAGACATTAATAAAGTAAACTTATACTACGCATTTAGTATTTGCTAAGCTGAACCGATCGATGAACTTATTTTTAACAAAACAATTAACAATTTTTAATGATTGAAACTTATTTAATAAATATATTGATGAAATATATATATATATATATATATATATATATATATATATATATATATATACATCTCTCTCTCTCTCTCTCGCTCTCTCTCTCTCTCTCTCTATCGCTCTAATCTGGCGCAACTCGCCGTGTTTTAGGTAGAGTACCCTTACAGATACTATTAGGTAAGGGAACAGGAGCCAGCTAACACAAGATTCCACTAATTACCACGAGTAGTGTGTAAGTGTCTTTATGTTTACACAAAACTGGACAGTACATCTCCTACGTCTCTCCTGGCTTTTTGGGTCAAGACTCAAGAGCCAAGTATTAACTAGTGTGCAATGTGGATTACATTATTAATTAATGCTGGACAGCAACAAGCACACCTTCAAATACTTAATGAAACAAAATGTCCAAATGGAACAGAAGACTTTCAAGTCAACTTTGTTGGAGTTATAGTATTAGCGTTAGAAGAAAACCATAAAATGCTTCAAAAGAATACGGTGTGTACAAATATATAAATTTCACCAGGAAAAGTGTTAATCCCATATGCTCTTATACAAAAAGTTTTTTTTCTCACATGGAAAAAAGAGATGTGTCCTTACATTTATTTGTTTTTCTTCGACTTTAGCCAAAAGTTTTTTTTTTTTTTTTTTTCCCGCATGGAAAAATAAGAGATGTGACCTTAAACCATTTATTTTGTTCTTTCGACTTAGGGCACGAACTTTTATCACGACACCGCCAGAGATAAGTTTAATTCTCTACCTTTTTGTTTCTGCTACTAGTCATATCTCTAACAAACTTGTCAAATCGGATAGCTGCCACAGCAAGCAATGGGTTCATTGACATGTGAAAGTGGAATTATTGTAACATCATGAAGAGCAATTGAGCAAAAAGTGAAATTAGGGAGGAATTGAAGATGCACATGTCTAATCAATTTTGTACATGCATCCCCATTGGGGACCTTGAGATCCCCTCGCACGAACAGCTTGCACAAGGCTCAAGCAATCAGACTTCATAACAAGTTTCCTATATCTTGCTTCCCAGCTGACCGTTAGTCGGAGGACTCTACCCTTTTCACTTAGGCTGCCCACCCACTTCCTCTCTTCCGCTGCACGTACTCCTTGTATTTTATAACGAAGTTGATTGCCAGCTCTGCAATGTGCTCGCACCCACACGACTCCCCTCGTAAACCGCTTATCCTCGCTCTCCATATCGCCCACAACATTGTTAAACAAGCCCGCACCTCAAAATCGAGTTTTATTGAGTAGTTAGGAAAATTTTGGCTTATAATTACTAATAATGATTTGAATATTATATTTGATATTTATTATCATTATATAATACATTAATTAAGTATTAAATATATTAAATCTATATTACATAATGTATATATAATAATGATATAAAAAAGAAAAAGAAGAAACAATTATTATTAATTTAATATTTCTTTTAAAAATATAAATATTTAATTTAGTATAATTTATTTTAAATAATTACTAATATCAATATTATTATTATTGTTATCATAATGAATAAAAATAACATTATGAGTTAATAATGTATATTAAAAATTAATTATTGTTTATTAAAATATTAATTATATTATTCATGTATTAAAATATTTATCTTATTACTAGTATTGTTTTATTATTTTTTTTTTTTTTATTGCTTGGGTATTTTCTATCTTTTTTATTTTTTGTTGTTTTTTTATTTCTCTCTCCGTATTCAATAGAATGAAAACAATATACTCTAATTAATATAGAAAAATTATAAAAATTAATAAAGTGACATCAAGATGATTCCATATACGACTAAATTCTTTTTACATTGATAAAATAAATAAACGAAAGATGAATAGTACACATTTAAAGGTTGCAACTAAAAAATGGAGGTGAGTAAAAATAAAATCAAATCTTACTATATTTATATATAATATATTATTATTTATTACTACATATTATTTTATTTAATTTAGTATGAGGATTGTTAGTGTAAAATGAAATAAAGTTTTGCATAGTTTAAAAGTAGAAGTGTAAAAGTTAATGAAGCTGATGTAGCACATTTGAAGATATTGATCTTTAGAATTTGAAGGAGTTTAAATTAAACTGAAAATAAAATAATAATTAATGAGATGAGTGACGTACGCTAAATTATTAACTTCAACAAAGTCTGAACTCATTGAAGCGGCAAAAATTTCAATTCAATAGAATAGCCTTTACTCTTATTCTTTCCGATCCCTCAAACACTATTCACCAAAAGATCAAACCACTGTCGCAATCTCGCCGGAAACACTCGCCGATCGCCGCACTTTACTCTCTCCTCGCCGACTCTCCGTCCCTACCCTCACTCCTCACTCAGGTTAAGTTTTTTTTTTTTTTTTTTATTATATCAAATATCAATTATGAATTTGTGATGTGATGTTGAATTATTGATTACTAATTAATTTTGTTGAAGAATTTCGAGTATGATATATATCATGTTATGATTGTGTGTTGTTTGATTAGGATTATATTTTGTAATTTAGGTTTTTTTTTTCCAATTAATTTAAGCGTATGAATTGAAGAATGATTATCTCAGATTTTTTGTATGGTTGTTGAATTTGTTTTTTTTTTTTTTTTTTTGTTTTTTCAAAGGATTTTTAATTCTGATAATTTTCAAATTGTAAAGTGGTTGTAAAGGATATAAACTTACATAGTTTGATTAATTTAATATATGAATATCAATTGGATCTACCGCTTTCAATATACTGATTGACAAATCCTCGCTATTCATGCAAAACTGCGACAAATGTACGGAGGTAGTATATAGTTTCCTTGATGATATGGTTATTTGTTTTTTTTTTTTAAATTACGTTTAGTAACGCGGATTATGCGAATTTTCGTTGTTTGGTGTCTTAATAATAATAATATAATATTTTTCCTGATTCTCAGCTTAAGATCCTTCCTGTTAATGGATTCAATTACGTCGCAAGTTCAGCACTACTACTACTGCTTTTATGGAGTTAGCAATACAAGAAGCTAAACATGCTTTAGAAAGGCTTGAGGTGCCGGTAGGCTGTGTAATTGTACAGAACAACATGGTCATTGCGTCTGGGGTAACCGTACAAATGGACTCGAACCACACACACAGGCATGCTGATGAATGCATTGATTCTTTTGCTGCAGTGGCAGCGGGATGGGGTTTCTCAGTCGATATTGCGAAGAGGTTTCGGGGTGTGCGTTGTATGTTACGTGTGAGCCGTGCATTATGTGTGCGGCTGCTCTATCGTTTGTGGGGATTAAGGAGTGTACAGGGTGTGGTAATGATAAGTTGGTGGCTGTGGTCGATTCTTTCGCTACATAATACAATGAGATCTGAAGAGTCTAGTGTTGGTGGAGCGAGAGGATAAAGTGTACTGGTGGGATACTGGCGTCTGAAGCGGTTTCTCTTTTCAATGTTTTTTATGAACGCGGAAATCCTAATGCACCCAAGCCTCACAGGACAGTGGTTCAATCCTGAGGCCTTTCATGTATTGTATGAGCTCCACCATTGGATGGCTTTTAAACGCCAATGTTACCAATGATGATCAGTTGGGAGTCAAAAAGTCTCAATGGGAAGAGCCGTAGGATGATATAGATCTCATT
>PYUH01000490.1:2498707-2535292 GCA_016808085.1 Suaeda aralocaspica
ATATAAGAAATATATATATATATATATATATATATATATATATATATATATATATATATATCTGCTAAACTAAACTTTTTTATTTATAGTACCTTACATGTAATATATTAAGGTAAGGAGAACATGAGCCAGCTATCATCAAGATTCCACTAATTAACCACGAGTAGTGTGTAAGTGTCTTTATGTTTACACAAAACTAGGACAGTACACTCTCCTAGTCGTCTCTCCTGGCCTTTTGGGTCAAGACTCAAGAGCCAAGTAATTAACTAGTGTGCAAGTGTGATTACATTATTAATTAATGCTGGACAGCAACAAGCACACCTTCAAATACTTAATGAAACAAAATGTCCAAATGGAACAGAAGACTTTCAAGTCAACTTTGTTGGAGTTATAGTATTAGCGTTAGAAGAAAACTCCATAAAATGCTTCAAAAGAATACGGTGTAATAGTACAAAATAATATAATTTCACACGGAAAAGTGTTAATCCCATATGCTCTTATACAAAAAGTTTTTTTTCTCACATGGAAAAATAAGAGATGTGTCCTTACATTTATTTGTTCTTTCGACTTTAGCCAAAAGTTTTTTTTTTTTTTTTTTCCCGCATGGAAAAATAAGAGATGTGACCTTAAACCCATTTATTTTGTTCTTTCGACTTTAGGGCACTGAACTTTTATCACGCCACAGCCAGAGATAAGTTTAATTCTCTACCTTTTTGTTTCTGCTACTAGTCATATCTCTAACAAACTTGTCAAATCGGATAGCTGCACATAGCAAGCAATGGGGTTCATTGACATGTGAAAGTGGAATATATTGTACAATCATGAAGAGCAATTGAGCAAAAGAGTGAATAATTAGGGAGGAATTGAAGATGCACATGTCTAATGCAATTTTTGTACATGCATCCCCATTGGGGACCTTGAGATCCTCCTCGCACGAACAGCTTGCACAAGGCTCAAGCAATCAGACTTCATAACAAGTTTCCTATATCTTGCTTCCCAAGCTGACCGTTAGTCGGAGGACTCTACCCTTTTCACTTAGGCTGCCCACCCACTTCCTCCTTCTCGCTGCACGTACTCCTTGTATTTTATAACGAAGTTGATTGCCAGCTCTGCAATGGTGCTCGCACCCACACGACTCCCCTCGTAAACCGCTTTATTCCTCGCTCTCCATATCGCCCACAACATTGTTAAACAAGCCTCGCACCTTTCAAAATCGAGTTTTATTGAGTAGTTATGGAAAATTTTGGCTTATAATTACGATAATAATGATTTAATAATTAATATTATGATTATTTATATTAATATTTATAATAACAATTATTAATTTAAATAATTAAAGTTATTAAATAATTATTAATCATCTAATATTACTATAATTGTCATCATTAATTACTAAATTAAAATGATCATTATTAATTATTATTAATAATTATTCTTTATAAAAATAATAATAATAATTAATTAATTAGTATAAGTATAATTACTATTTATAATAATTACTAATTATTCAATATTATTATTATTGTTATCATTAATGAATAAAAATAACATTATGAGTTAATAATGTTATAATTAATAATTAATTCATAATGTTATTAAATATTAAATTATATTATTCATGTATTAATATTATTATCATTAATTACTAGTAATTAGTATAATTATAATTATTTAATATAATTATTTTTTATTAGCAATTGGAGTACTAAAAATAACATTATTAATTATTATTTTTTGTTAGTATAATTATAATATTATACTCTCTCCGTTCTTTTTTAATTCAATAGAATGAATTAACAATTTATACTCTAATTATATATATGTATAAATTATAAAAAATATATATTAATAAAGTGTACATCAAGATGATTCCATATCGACTAAATTTCTTTTTTACATTGATTATAAAATTAAATTAAAGCTTAAAGATGAATAGTACACATTTTAAAAGGTTGCAACTAAAAAATGGAGGTAGTAATTAATAATTAATTCATAATATTATCAATTACTATATTTTATTATTAATATATTATTATTATTATTACTACTATTATTATTATTATTAAAATAATATAGTATGAGGATAATGTTAGTGTAAAATGAAATAAAGTTTTGCATAAGTTTAAAAGTAAGAAGTATGTAAAAGTTAATGGAAAGCTGATGTAGCACAGTTTGAAGAATAATATTGATCATTTTAGAATTTGAAAGGAGTTAATTAAATTAAACTGAAAATAAAATAATAATTATAATGAAGATGAAGTGACGTACGCTAAATATATTAACTTCAACAAAAGTCTGAACTCATTGAAGCGGCAAAAATTTCAATTCAATAGAATAGCCTTTACTCTTATTCTTTCCGATCCCTCAAAACACTATTCACCAAAAGATCAAACCACTGTCGCAATCTCGCCGGAAACCACTCGCCGATCGCCGCACTTTACTCTCTCCGGTCGCCGACTCTCCGTCCCTACCCCTCACTGCCTCACTCAGGTTAAGTTTTTTTTATTTTTTTTTTTTATTATATCAAATATCAATTATGAATTTGTGATTGTTGATGTTGAATTATTGATTACTAATTAATGTTGTTGAAGAATTTACGAGTATGATGAATATATCATGTTATGATTGTGTTGTTGTTTGATTTAGGATTATATTTTGTAATTTAGGTTTTTTTTTTCCAATTAATTTAAGCGTATGAATTGAAGAATGATTATCTCAGATTTTTTGTATGGTTGTATGAATTTAGATTTTTTTTTAGTTTTTTTCTGATTTTTTTTCAAATTGTGTATATTTTAATTTCTGATTAATTTTCAAATTGTATAATTGTGTGTTAAATTGGATATAAACTTACATAGTTTGATTAATTTAATATATTGAATATCAATTTGGATCTACCGCTTTCAATATACTGATTTGACATATTTCCTCGCTATTTCATGTCAAATTACTGCGACTAAATTGTTACGGAGGTAGTATATAGTTTCCTTGATGATATGATTTGTTTTTTTTTAAATTACTGTTTAGTAAACGCTGGATTATGCTATGAATTTTCGTTGTTTGGTGTCTTAATAATAATATATATAATATTTTTCCTGATTCTCAGCTTAGAATCCTTCCTTGTTAATGGATTCAATTACGTCGCAAGATTCTAGCACTACTACTACTGCTTTTATGGAGTTAGCAATACAAGAAGCTAAACATGCTTTAGAAAGGCTTGAGGTGCCGGTAGGCTGTGTAATTGTACAGAACAACATGGTCATTGCGTCTGGGAGTAACCGTACAAATGAGACTCGGAACGCTACACGGCATGCTGAGATGGAAGCAATTGACTCTCTTTTGCTGCAGTGGCAGCGGGATGGGGTTTCTCAGTCTGATATTGCGAAGAGGTTTTCGGGGTGTGCGTTGTATGTTACGTGTGAGCCGTGCATTATGTGTGCGGCTGCTCTATCGTTTGTGGGGATTAAGGAGGTGTACTATGGGTGTGGTAATGATAAGTTTGGTGGCTGTGGTTCGATTCTTTCGCTACATAATACAATGAGATCTGAAGAGTCTAGTGTTGGTGGAGCGAGAGGATATAAGTGTACTGGTGGGATACTGGCGTCTGAAGCGGTTTCTCTTTTTCAATGTTTTTATGAACGCGGAAATCCTAATGCACCCAAGCCTCACAGGACAGTGGTTCAATCCTGATGCCTTTTCATGTTATTGTATTGAGCTCCACCATTGGATGGCTTTTTAAACATGCCAATGTTACCAATGATGATCAGTTGGGAGTCAAAAAGTCTCAATGGGAAGAGCCGTAGGATGATAGAGATGCTCAGGTGGTTTACGATGGTTAATTGTTTGTTGAAAATTGCGCTTGAAGAACTGAGGATAATGCTTGTATTGTACTTGTTCTTGGTCATCTTTTGGCTAGGCGAAGAATGTCATAATATTTCCTTCTCTTCGTTGATTTCATGAGCTCCTTTGTTTGGGACAGATATGCAAGTTTCATGGCTGTTCATTCTTTTTCCAAGTGCATTGAAGGTGTCAAGGTAAGCTTGACTTTTTGCCAAATTTACTTCCTAAACTTATGAAAGTTTGTTGTCTCTGCTGAATGTTGAGATTGCTGACATTTTGAGGGCTAGTATAGAATAACCACCTCAGTGTAGAAAACTCAGAATATTTGTTATAAAATATTTATGATGCTTGTGTTCACGTTGTGAAAATCTTCAATTACAGTTGAAATTTATTCTTAAGTAGTAACAATTGTCAGCTTTCTTTCAATGTCTTTCTTACATTTAGAGAACCTTACAAGAGTTCGATTGCTGATTGCTAGACAAGGTTAATTAAACTGAACTAACCTTCAAGCTTACTTAAGCTATATTCTAAACCTTAAAGTGTCATTTCATTTGTTTTGTTCTGTAGTTTGGATTGAATTTCTTTTGTTATTGAGCCTACAAGGTGTTGCCAGTTGTATGAGGTTACTAAAAGATAACAAGAATCTTAATTAGATCTAACTTCAAGTGAAGATTGTCTACTAGTACCAGCATCAAACGTTAGATCTTATCTTACTTTTGAAACTCAGTGAGCTGCATTAAAATAAAAAAGGCTATGTTATTATTTGTCGAATGCCAGTGATACGCTCATCACACTCTTTCTGCTTCGTCAGTTTCCATCCTTCGTAAAATTTAAAGCTTGATTGTATGACATATAGGCTCAAATTTCTGAACCTTTAATGATGAAATACTTTACCGCAATGAATCTTCTGATGTGGTTGAAGCCATGACGTTTGCAGGCAGTATTACATATTTACATAATTGTGCTTGTTCTGCTATCTAATATTTCCAAACCAAACTTCGCATATGCTATGAATTTAGAGATGCATACTGATCCGAAAGATTATGTTTTAAAGCAGAAAGATACATAAGTTGATGGTCGGGTTTTTGTATACTCTTTAAGTTATCAATGCTAAAGGATGGAAGAATGATCATAAACAAACTCACAAACAAGAATAAAATAGTATTTTCTCTAACCTACTTCTGTTTATCACATGCTTGAATACAAGATTAGCTTCTTTCCAAGGACACAGACATTTCACTCCTCAGCCTTTTCTAAACATCATTCATCCTCAGTCTTTACCATCTCTTTACCAATGCTTCCAATCTTCACCTTCCAACTCTTCAAATGTGAACTTCCTTTACAACACTCATGGAATATAAATTCCCGTTATTAGTCCACAATTTCACATTGACTATTTAACACCCTTGCCTTGTACTGTTAGGATTTGATCATCTTCATCATAACTTATACTCACTCCCCCCTTCTTGATATTCCTTCCTTTCAATATTTTTGATCTCTTGACTTCTTGAGTTCTTTTTTAATTTGTTTACCCACATGAGATGTGACCTAGCTTCTTTTTACAATACAGCTTTCCATTTTGGCGAGATTAGGTTGTGATCTAGTCCTATATTCTATGTGTGAGCTCTTTGCCACAAGTTGAGTATCACATAAAGTCTTCCTACTATTGATTTTGGTCATCATCTTGTCATTCTCTACCTGCATCACCAGTGCTTCATCAAATGTGATATATAATACACCAACAAGCAAGGTTTCCAAATTAGGCTGTACAACTCCTAAAAGACAGCTATTAAAAAAGAAAATTATAAAAGCCTTTGATCCTGGTCCTTGATTTTGTTATACATACACCAATTGCTGTACAATTGATTGAACACTTTGAAGTGATCTTTCAAGGGTCTTTTTCTCCATTCTCTTTAAAAGATCTCATTCAAATAATTTTACTTAAAAAATCGCAAGTCAAAGAATACTTACTACTTTCTTCTTTATTGATGCACTCTTTGCATATGCCATTACCTCAAACTTTCCTCTGAAGTGCTTCTTTAGGACCTTGCTAGTCATTATTTAAAAAAGGCTTTACCTAATTTTCTCCAAATCGAAATTGAACTTACTTTTGAACTGTTGGGTTTGAATTGGAAAATTTGAATATCATCGAAATTTCTCCCTCCAGATTTCTTCCTCGCCTCAACTCAAAGATCACAACTTTTGCTTGAAAAATATAGCTCAAGTCCAAAGATTAAACCTTTGGCTTTTAGCCAATCTTTTAGCATTATCAGCGCACTTTTAGTTACCCATTCTCAGTAACCAAATACTTGAATTACAAGAGTAGCAGAATTTTGAAATTTTGTATGAATTGATAATTTTGTTGTTATTTAAAATCTCTTTTTTGTATGATGATGCAAGTAAATGATTACTATTAAAAGGCAGACTTATGGTTATTAATTTTTAATCAAACTGATTTGTGAATGTTTTCCCTTGACTGGTGAATAGATTCCATAAATGGTGCAATCTCGAAGATGAAAACTTGTGAATCTGTTCTGTTGACTCATTGCTGACCATTATGTTTGATATTAAGCTTTTATTATTTTCGAAAAAAGTATTTTAAACCTTTTTATTTTGATGTCGTCAAAGAAGGAAAAAAATGTTAAACGACATGGTTTAGAATAAAGTGTTTTGTGAACGTTTGCTGTTGAGTTAGTGGATAGACAATCTAGCAAGTTTACTTAACCAGGATTTCATGTCAAAACCCACTGTTGTTTTTCAGTTTTAATTTTTCTTTTGTTTAAATTATTTTATTTCAGTTGTATATACATACCCTTAAAGATTATATGTAGCAGAATTTTATTCTCTTGAAGATTAATGTTTTCCTAATGAAGCACCTTATATTGCATTTACACCTAAAAGAGTAGAATTTGTTTGTGTTGAGGAATTCACCAATCTAGATCTAAATCGAAAAAATGATGGATCTTGTTAAGTTTTGGAAAAATGTATTATAATTGAGTTGTTCTATTATGATCTTCAATCCCTGCTCTATAAGTTGATGGAAATAAATAATTAAAGTTGTGTAGTTTTGATCACAAAAGTTAGATGTGACCTATTATTTTGGAACTTACAGCATTAATTACTTTTTCTCACATCATATATGATGGTTAAAGTTTGCTTTCTAGAGCTTTTAGAAAGTAAGATTTCAGCCTTCAATCTTAAATAGGTAGTACTATTATTGCTTTTGAGATGATCAATGAAAACCAAGATGCTTGAAGGAGTGGGGCATCCTTTTAAGGCCCAAACCTGTTTTTGTCAATGTGTTGATTTCAAGGTTTTTGTTTCTGCTATAGGGATCTCTCCTCAAGCGAGGTAATTTACAATGTTGGTATTTTTATTTTTATTTTTTGCCTAAACTGGGTCATGGATGGAGTTGTTATGATTAGTGACTCAACCGTATTAGATTAGTAAAATATTATAGCAGCTTTGACAACTATGGTTTTTTGTTGAATTGTTAATCATTGTTTGGTTGCTTCCTCCTCTGCTTTTGCAAGTAAATTTGATATTAATTATGCCGACATAACAGTCATTTTTCTGCGAGAGGTGTGAAAAGAGGGCGATGTAGACAAAGTTAGGATTCGAAAAGATTTTACAGATTGTGATTTACTGTCTTTTGCATTTGCTTTTCCTTTTTTTCTTACTAGTGGAAAGTCCTCTTGAACGGGAAAAGCTTGTGGGGTTAAGTTTCTAGTAGGCAAGTAGCGAGATCCATCTTGATTAGGTTCGATCAACGATGACCCAACATGCTTCAGTTTGACCTGAATTCGAAATTCTTGTTTCCATTATTAACTTGACATGGCCTGATTGGTTGGACACTTAGGCTTTTTCGTGCCTAGACAAACCAACTACTGTATGGCTCGGTTTGCGTATGACTAGCTCTAGGCTGTGATACCAGTTTTGGCAGCCATTAAAATGTAATGTTTGTGTTTAACCAGCATCTAAGTAGTATCCAAATATCTTCATTTCATCGTGATAGATTTCTTCAGTTTTGCTGTCAAAACATATATTCAGTTTCTCACTCTGCAAAATCTTGCATTTACAGCCTTGCAGGAATCCCTTCTTTGGAAAGCATACCATATTATTTTGGGTTTCTGATTGAAGATCACTTTGCTGTTTTGGTGGTTTATGCTCTTTTGATGGCAGTAGATTGAGCTCTAGCCCTTCTAGGAATTGAGACTTACATGTTCATGTACCTTTTCAGTTTTCATAATCCAGGTCTCCTTTTAAGACGAGCAATCGAGCATTAGGTTCTACATATGATTAAGGTGACCATGCTTATATGTTTGCTTTCTTCCCAGTAGACTGATTACATATATATAGATAAATGGTTTATATTTTTTCTCTTGTATAATATACTTTTTAAATCGTATTTATGTTTTGCTATTTACTGATGCAATTGCAAGTCTCTTCCTCTTGTCTAAGTTTGCTTACTTTGCTACTTGCTATGTTTAAACCCTGTTAACCCTCTCCCCGAACAGGTTTGAGCTAAATGTTGCTTGACTCACTATGGTATCGAACTGTGCTTGAGTCGTTACCTCTAGATCCTCCTCCCTAAGTAAAGGAACAAAAGTGCTTAGTTTTATCAACCTACAGATTCCATTATTGGCACAGTTACCTGATAATTCACTTTATTAATTCCGTCGTTTTCAAACAAGGAGCTAATGGTGTGGCCGCGTGGGGTTGGAGTAAAGAAGGCATAATGCCTTGCATCTGGAAAAATCCTCTTTAAAGAGGAGGAAAGGCAGAAGAAGCAAAGCTTGAAAGCTACCTTAGTTGTCATGTTTGTTTTCCTGAGTGGTTTTTGATGGAGCTTTGATGTGATTCATGCCTTTTGAGCTTTAATTGTACCTTAAGTTCTTTTAAAATTTACTTTGTTTTCTTACTTTCTGAAAATAAGACAAATGTGAAGATCATTAAATACAATCTCAGATCTTTACTAATTTGGTTAAACCTGCATTACTGCTGTTCATAAAACAAGGTTTTACTGTGTCTGAGTTTCAGGCTATCTTTACAGGAATATAAAGAGTTAAAAGACTTGTACGAAGTGTTTCGAAATTAGTTCCCTTTTTATTAGTCTGTAAGTAACTTTATTTCTTTACTTAATTTTTTTTTCTGTTTTACTTAATTTCATTTCTCGGTGGTCTAGTTTAGTCGAGTCCAAAAGAAAAGGGCTCTAAGATTTTTAAGAGCATCTTCAATGGTAAGCTAATTCTGCTTACCATGCCTTGTAATTTTTCTAGCTAATTCACTTTTAAGCTACTTTTTTCTCCAATGGTTAGCTAGTTGGGAGCTAGTTTACCTATTACATACAGTATTTACATGGGATCTACTTTCAATAATATATTTAAGTTTTTATATGTTTTTTTTTTTTTAAGCAGAAGGTTTGATGTATTACCTCTATATTGCAATATTCGTAACTTTTGCAAATTTGGGTTGTAACACAATACTTGCAACAAAATTTTTTTCCCCCAAATTTGGTTAGTTGTTTTTGTGTGAAATAACCTTCCTACCCTTGCTTAATCATACTAACTCCAATTTAGTACCTTCTTATATGATCAATAATTGTACTAATATGACCCACTTTATCTCTCCTTAAAAACATAATCCATACCCTTATAATTATTATTTACTATTTATTATTATAATTATTATTTTGCCTAGGAGTCCATATCGTAATATTTATTGTGAGTATTGCAATACGAAGTTGGTAATTGGATTTTTTTTTCAAACAAATTAGCTTGCAAACGCTAATTTGCTTGGCCAACTAAGTGAACATTTTGCTTTCGATGGTCAAGCTCTCAAGCTAGTAGTTAGGATTTTGGAACTTTTGTAAATTGGAAGCAAGTCATTAGCTAAAACTGTTGAAGGTGTTCTAAACTAATTTTATTTTCGTGTGTAGCACCAATGATATACATACTTCACTCGATAAACACCAACTGAATAAAAAAAAAAAAAAAAAAAAATTCTCTGTTAGTAAATGATTGTCAAATTGGTGTTTTCCACTTATATATTAGTCATGACTTTGATGTTAACTTATACTATGTTTGGCTAGCAATATGGAATGGAATGTGTATGGACAGGAAGGAGAATAGAAAGGACGAAGGAGAAGTGGAACTTCAAAATCACTCCAAATCAAGGGGAATAACGGATCCTTTGGCCCCTATTCGGCTCTTCCCTCGTTATTCAAACATGGAGTTTTGTTCCTCCTTTCTTGCTTTCCATTCCCTCCTAACTAAAAATTCCATAGTGTTGTTGTGTAAAATGAATTATTTTGAACTGAGAAACAATACACCAATGTTGAGAAAAGTTGAATGTGTTGTTTTGTAAAGATGATGGTTAAGGTTTTTTTTTTTTTTTTTTTTTTTTTTTTTTTTTTTTTTTTTTTTTTTGTGGTTGGGTGGTGGTTATCAATTCTTGGCTCACATCATTGAGTTATCTTAACCATTGAAATAGATGCATTCATGAATCATGACGTGACATTACCAAAGTCCTATGAAATGCTAAATAACTATACATTTCAAATCACAAGTTAAGAAATCATTATTGATAGGAATCAATTTGAAAATTTATTCTTTACCTACCACATTTTATTAGATTTCCTTATTGAATAAAAATATAAATGGGGTCTAAATTAAGATTTTACTGAACATTAATTAGAAGCGAAGATAATATATATATATATATATGCTATTACTATATAAAGAATTTTTTTTGTTCTTTCTAAACTCAAGGTACAACATATGAATTTTTTTGTTTTATTATAGTGATCGACTTTGAGTGGCTCGAGTGTGAATACCACCTTTCCCACATCCACTTCCACGAGTTTCGCCATATTTTTTTCATATCCATTATGTGTTCACCATCCATTGCAAGCACTAGTAATGCTCGTCCGATGGGATACAACTCCAAATCCATATCCCCCCTACCACCTAAGTAATCTACTAACTCCAAACCCATATCCCCCCTACCACCTAAGTAATCTACTTCCACCATTATCTACTCAAAACTAATGTATTTTGTGGACCCTCTAGGTCAAAGACGGCAGTTTGGTAAGAGAGCTATAAAAGGCTCCTAATTTGCCCAAACATGCATTGTAATCAAGTTGAAAATTGGTTGAAGATGCTTTGGATAAACATAATTAATTGACTTTCTTCAACTTTTCTAGAAAGACCTATTCTATTGGGGAAATAAGGAGGTAGGAGTTGACTATTTTATAGCTTAACCTATCAAAATTCATAAATGGATATCATTATTCATGAGTTTAGTCTATTCATCATAACTATGTTAGTGCGTTTCTGTTCCCATATTTGTGAGCTAAAATCCATTTTCAAGTGGTTGCTTTGATTTCCTATTTCCCTTGTTTCCCACTTAACTTGGATATAAATTGAACCACATCATGTATCATTATTACTTATTACACCTATTTTTTTGCTATATTAAACATTGAATATTCCCTTAATTATTGGTTAATGCTACACCAAGGAAACATATGAATCATCTATCATTTATGTTTACTAAGATTTTGCACATGAATTGAATTTTGTATGATGACATTAATCCAACAAAGGTGGGTGACAATGGAATCTTAATTATAGGTTTATGATGGATTAACTTAATGTATCGTCATATTGTTATTGCCTTTACTCTATTGATGTGGCAAGCTATATGCGTCTAAAATGTTTATTAGAGGTGTAATAATAAGTTTATGAGAAGGTATTATGTGACATTGGTGTAACAGTAGTTGGACAAGGGTAATTGAGCTGATATCCATTTTTCAATTAGTAGGATAACTTTGTTTAGTAGACTATTGATCTCCAATACTATAATTGAGAGGTTAGTGTCGAAAACAATTAAATTGAGTGAGTAATTTGAAATTTTGTATATCATGGCTAAATGTTGGTATAAATATGTCTTGACTTAGTAAAATTTATTTTTGGTATTTTTATATTTATGATGATGAATTTTTTAATGATTGAAATTCTCTTATATCAATTATTCGGTGTATGAAATAAGAATTGATTTACCAATTATTAAAGTGCAAGATTTTATCAGCATATGCAAGTCTTTATAGTTATATGGTAGGGAATCTCACACTACTAGAAAAGATGTTATTTACAACGGGAATAATTTTTTCCGTTGTAGAAAAAGAACATCGTAAATGTGTGAACCCGTCGTAGAAGAGGGGGGTCGCAAATGTAATTTTCTCGTTGCGATTCTATTGTAAATGTTTTTTATTATTGTTAATTTTTATAGAGTTACTAGAAATTAAGTTATTTATGGCAACTTATTTGGCTATTTGTAACAGGATTTAAGCCCGTCGTTAATGTGTACTGTCGTAAATGAAAAAGTTTTTGTTAGTTTCGGTAGTACACTCTTATAGACCTCAATGAAAGGCAAGTGAAATATGCACTCTCCTAGTATCCATACTCCACATTCATTAGTTTAGTGAATTGCTCTTCATTCGACCTACCATAAATAGAAGCACAGATAAGAAAAGTAGCAGTTTGGGAATCAATTATTCCCGTAATGAGGCTAGTTTTGTAACTGAAAAGCTAGAACAAGGCTCTTGACTAGAGGAGCAAGAGCATATATTTAGGGTTTCTATTCTCAACTTAATCATTTATGGAATTTCTTCTAGGGGATAGTGATTTTTGTAGAGGGGTAGGGACAAATCTCATAGTCCGACTAAAATAATAGTATGGGTGGAATTCCTCCTTTGAAATAAAACATTATTTAATACTAACTAAAACAACGGATGTTGACATATCCAATGCATTTTCAACCACCAATTTTCACCATGATTCTCATAACCTAATATTGATAAATTCGATCCCACATTCCTCCATCATATGCAAAAAGGGTTTTGACAAATGTAAGAGAATTTTGCATTTGAGATCATTGCAATATAATGCATATTGATTACCTTTTTTTATACTTTAAAAAATGTAGCATTGGCACTATTTAGATAATCATGTCAAGGAAGGAGACATTGGTTCTCGTGGCAGGGAAAGATACATACAGAACATATTCTCATATGTGCTTTTTTGAAACAAATGCTATAAAAATTCTATGCAGAATTTGTACCCATTTTATATCTTCATCTAATTTCAACAAAAGACTATTATTTCTGATGTGTTTTGTGGTTCAATGAAAAAGAATTTTGTTCCCATGATTTAGAAGTGAAAAAGAGGAAATTTTACATTATTTAATTTGAAGCATCTTTGTCTTAATTTTATAAAATGTTTGGCTAATTCTTTAGTAGTAGACTAGAATTCCAATCTTTTGAAACATGAAGATTGGAATTAAGATTTGATGTGACTCATGATGCTTACAAATCCATCAAAATAAATGAATGAACGAATGAATGAATGTAGTTTAACCTTGTCAAATACACTTGCCAAGACAAGAATCTAAGCAAGAGATGTGACATAAAATTTAATTTGGATGATCGAATGAAGTAAACAGGCCCTCAATATAATACATACATTCGATCTCAAAATAACATACAAGTATATGTTATCTATTCATCACATTATCATAATAGCACTTGATTTCTATTATTATTATTATTATTATTATTATTTATATTCTGTATATTTTTAAAATAATATCTCAATAATAAAACAACAATGAAGTGTAAAAGATACGTGCAAGAATATAATTAACTAGAATAGTGGAATCCGTATTAGCCTTCATTTCACAATTGTATTATATGGGGATCTCGCAATAATATCAACTTACTATTTATGTTATATTGGGCTACATTTTTTATTTTATTTTGGACCTATATTTAATTTGATCTTTCTAGATTAGGACTTGTAAAATAGTATTTAATTTGAACTCTTAATTCTATAACCTAACTTAATTAATTCTGTATTCTTGCTTATCTTATTTCTGCCTCTAGGTATAGTCAACACATTGTTAGTGAATCACATCAAATTAGTGTATTCTTGTTAGTCTTCACTTTAATTCTTTAATTTCTTGCACTCATTACAACCGTACAAGCTAAGGTTTCGATCAAGAGGATGCAATCGGCATTGTCATTAAGAAAAGAACAAGGATTAATTAATGATATGGAGTGAAGGCAATAGTTTTTTAGATTTGGCTTGAAACAACAATCAATAGGCACCAAAATAAGAGAGTGAGGCGGAGCTGTAACTTAACTGGTTAAAGTTCCCCTCCCGATTGTAGGAGATCCTAGGATTGATTCTCACCTTCCCTTGTAGCTCTCTAGCACCCAAAAAAAATTAAAACAAAAGTCCAAATATAAATATTACATACGTTTTTTATTAATCGCATGCAATACTTGAATATTTTATATCTCACAAATAATACAAAAGTGTCGCAATTAATAAATAACGGATATAGTACAAGCTACAGGCTACGACCTACAGCTAACAGTGATAAAATAACGTCATTGCGCATTTGCATAGTTTAATTTTGCAAGTAGGGAGAAAGGACGGATGCTTTAGCTAAATACTTGCTAAACTTGGAAATCCCAACATCCATTATTTTAATTTCTCAGCTTTAACTTGTTGTATAAAGAACTTAATGGTAGGTATTCTTCCTACTATATTTAAATCTCTACTTTTACATTAAATATGCAATGGTGTTCGTCCATTACTCTTTTCTACATTTTTATACAAGGGTTGGTATTAGAGGACCATCTCAACCTAAAGCTTAAACTGATAGTTGAGGCTCAGGAATTAGTTTTATATCAATTGGTCTAAAATGTAGCAAACGGGCACAAAAGTTAGCTTGGAATAAAAATACAAATAATTAAAGGGTTGACATAACGAAATTATGGATTTAATACTCCGTAATAATTTAATTTGAATGAGATTAAATGTCGACCTTATTCTTAATAAATCTATTGAGGTAATAACAACATTGCAACGAACAACGATATCAAAGCCTTAATCTCAAAATATAAGGTTGGTTATGGATGAGGTATGATTCTACAATTCCCTTTGCTTGATGGTTGATATCACACTTTTTCATAGTATTGCACAATTCTAAACCAACATAGGTGGTACAAATTTACAATGTTGCATGCCCTTATGGCCTTATGTCATCAACAACTCCCACTTTTCAATCTTTGTTAATTAATTATGAATATATTTTACCCCTTAATATATGTCCTTCCATTTCTTGTTGGTTTAATTATATATGCTATTGCAAAACCAAGTACATGTTATACTCCCGTATAACATTTGATTGTCCATGTAACAAGACAAAATATATATACCATTTTAAGCTTGCTAACACAAAGTAGTATACTATGAATATTTCAAATTTTGTTATGGTAAAAAAATTAAAAATTAAAAAAATTGAGTTTTAATAAACTATGCATCCAAACAAATCCAAAGAGATTCCATATGACTATGTTTTTCCACATATATTGAACAAAAAAGCTAATAATCATATGAAAGATTGTATATAGTGCCGAGATAGGAAGTGTAGCAATTATATTGAAGTGGAGGAAGTACACTACAATATACTATACAAGGATTTGTCTATAAACAAAGATTAAGTACACTACACTATAATTAAAAATTACACAATAAGATGGATCGAATTAAGTTTGAAATTGTATTTTATTTTTTCAATTATTGAAACATATTGTCAAAGCTTTAGAATTTTGACTTTGAGAAATAATGCGAATTAAATGAGTAAGATATGTCAAAAGGATAGAAGAAGCATGAATAAGCATCTCTTTATTAAGTCTCAATATTTTATCGCATTTTTTGTAATATACTTGTGTGTTAATGCTTCTTATTGGTTGAAATTAATACTTCAACTTTTTTAATTAATGAGAAGCATATTGGCATACAAATGGGAGATAGCGGATTTTGACATTGGCCTCCTTAAAATGCCAAAATTTCATCCCAATAAGGAACTTCAAAGACCTTGAAAGTGAAATCAAACCTTGGAAGAAAATCTATAGAATTGTGAGGTAATTCGAACAAGTGCAACCAAAAGCACAGTTTTATAAGGTTTACAATTCTAGGAGCTTGTTTACTTCAGCTGATAACAGTTGAACTGAGCTGATTGGAGCTGAACTGAAAGTTTTTTATAAAGGATTAATGAGTAGCAAAATAAAAGAAGAGCTGAACCGAACTGAGCCGAGCCAAACGGAACTGAACTGAAATGATTTTAAGCTGAAGTAAGCAGGCCCTAGATACATATTTTGATGCTCATCAAATACACAAATATGACATTCTATACTTAATTTATCTACATGATCACAAATATATGTTAAGGAATGCCAGTATCAATTTTCGTACTTATAAAAATTGATTAAATACTTCGTGTTAAATTAAAGTTAGTATAGTATAACTCGGAACCAGAAATAAGGTAATTGAATAATTGCCTCATGTACTCAAGTGTTACCTCAAAAAGACCCAAATTAGTTGATTGAAAAATAGAAAGATTATTGTTTTACAATTGAATCTTGTAAAAGACAATCTTAGTTTTCCATAGAAATATACCCAAGAAAAAAAAAATCCCTTATATTCCATGATCAAGAGGTAATACTAGAATATACAGAGACTAATTACATTCATACACCCAAATGATAGTTCTAAGGTAATAAACTAGTGTATTTTTCTTTCACTAACCCTACTAGCTAGTGATTGACTAACAAAAGGGGGAAAAAAAAAAAAAAAGAAAAAAGGTGTAGTAGTGATGATATAGTCTACATCAAAATTGCATAGCGCATGCTATCACTAATCCTAAGATGATCAATCTCAGAAGTTCTAAGCATTTCACCAGTAACCCAAATGGCATCAGCTGCGTTGCCATGTTGGTGGGAGAAGCAAGAAAGTAACGAAAACGGAATTCGAAAAATGAGTGCTAGTCCATGCCATGCTTTGGTGGTGGTGGTGGTGGTGGTGGTTTGGTTAAGCTCATGACGCGGCGCATATATAGGCATATTCCCATAAGCATCCATGTCTAGGTTGTTGTTGTTGCTAAACATGGTTTCATCAGCAACTTTAGGGCTACTCTTTCTTTTGTTTATCATTTGGTGCCTTAAACCTGAAAATGTACGCAACATTATTTATTTTGAGACTAAGGCTTTGTTTGTTGCTGGTGTATTACGTTGTTGTTAGTTGGGGTGGTGATAAAAATAATAAGATTCTTGGGTTGTTTTTATTTTTATTTTTATTTTTTTGTATTGCTTGAATTTGAGTTTTGGGAGAATGGAAGAGAAATGAGAGAGTGTTTGTGAGTGAGTGAGTGGAGGGATGGAATGAAAGGGGGGATGCTTGTGGCATTATAAATGGGGTGCTTTATTTGTCTTGTAATGACAAGTTGGTAGTGGTGGGTCTTTTTGCCTACTTGCTTAATTAGTGCTAGTGACCATCATAGAAGGACATCTCTATTATCTTGTCATGTTACTTTAATAAGATTTTATATGTATCTTAACATATTGGACATGTATTATAAACATTTTACACTTGCATTATTGAAATAACTAACTCTATTAGTGGGATGGGATATTGCCTCATGCTATTAAAAAAAATGGTCTTAATTAATGAGTTTAATTTAGATTATCACTAACCATTCTGAAGAAAAAGGTTATGTTATGTTCAACTTTATCGCAATTTTTGCCGGAGTATTTGGTATCATATAAAAAAATTTAAATAAGTTAAACATAAGGTATCATATCATCTTTATGACTTTACTTATGAAATAAGTCGAAGCCCGCCTAAACCCATCTAGTTATTGGCTGGACCACACGTAGGTCAAAATATGCTATGGCTCTAGATAGCGGGTGCCCATTGGTAACTCTATGGGGCGAAACTCATTAGGTAGAGAATCAAATTTAAAATACTTGATTAATTAACTTATTCGAGAATGTCCATTATATAATCAATTATATATAATAAGATATAACCAAATGCAAAAATATTGTACAAAGAAAATTATTATAGTTCGCGCAACCCATTACCCATTGACCTATTATTTAAATCCCTATATGGCTTCTATTATCAAAATTTGAAATGCATGCATAAATTAAAGGTAGCGTTGATCACGTTCAATAAAACAACGGCTGAGAACCAATTAGTGGAAAAAAGTAAATTAGTGTGACCAAATAGCATCGTAGTACAAAAGAACAAATCAATAATTCACAAGAGGAAACTTTACAAGCTAAGAGGTTTAAAAGAAGAAAAAAAAAAAANGTGAGTGGAGGGATGGAATGAAAGGGGGGATGCTTGTGGCATTATAAATGGGGTGCTTTATTTGTCTTGTAATGACAAGTTGGTAGTGGTGGGTCTTTTTGCCTA
Organism: Suaeda aralocaspica; assembly: GCA_016808085.1. Taxonomy (NCBI): domain Eukaryota; kingdom Viridiplantae; phylum Streptophyta; class Magnoliopsida; order Caryophyllales; family Amaranthaceae; genus Suaeda; species Suaeda aralocaspica. The sequence continues at coordinate 2,516,875 of PYUH01000490.1, forward strand.
CTTGCTTAATTAGTGCTAGTGACCATCATAGAAGGACATCTCTATTATCTTGTCATGTTACTTTAATAAGATTTTATATGTATCTTAACATATTGGACATGTATTATAAACATTTTACACTTGCATTATTGAAATAACTAACTCTATTAGTGGGATGGGATATTGCCTCATGCTATTAAAAAAAATGGTCTTAATTAATGAGTTTAATTTAGATTATCACTAACCATTCTGAAGAAAAAGGTTATGTTATGTTCAACTTTATCGCAATTTTTGCCGGAGTATTTGGTATCATATAAAAAAATTTAAATAAGTTAAACATAAGGTATCATATCATCTTTATGACTTTACTTATGAAATAAGTCGAAGCCCGCCTAAACCCATCTAGTTATTGGCTGGACCACACGTAGGTCAAAATATGCTATGGCTCTAGATAGCGGGTGCCCATTGGTAACTCTATGGGGCGAAACTCATTAGGTAGAGAATCAAATTTAAAATACTTGATTAATTAACTTATTCGAGAATGTCCATTATATAATCAATTATATATAATAAGATATAACCAAATGCAAAAATATTGTACAAAGAAAATTATTATAGTTCGCGCAACCCATTACCCATTGACCTATTATTTAAATCCCTATATGGCTTCTATTATCAAAATTTGAAATGCATGCATAAATTAAAGGTAGCGTTGATCACGTTCAATAAAACAACGGCTGAGAACCAATTAGTGGAAAAAAGTAAATTAGTGTGACCAAATAGCATCGTAGTACAAAAGAACAAATCAATAATTCACAAGAGGAAACTTTACAAGCTAAGAGGTTTAAAAGAAGAAAAAAAAAAAAAGTTGAATAAAAGATAACAGTAAAGTCCTAAGAATTGAAGCAGTACAATTGTATGTACAAACTACAAAATGAAGAAGATGAAATGAGGTTGAATATATATATATATATATATATAATGGCATATTGACAGCCAAAAGCAGTTTATAAGACTTATGATTAGGCGCCTTTGTCGGCGTGGTGGCTCGTAAAGGGTACCCCACAATTACGCTATGCAAAACTTATTTGAGCCAATGTTAATGCATATTACATCGATCGATGACAAAGTTTTATATACACTCGGTTCATAATTATTGTACAACGGATTTAAGTTACACTTTTCTACGTTTCAGTTATTATAAAATAAGTTCAAGTTACATATTTTTAAGTTCGAGATTTCCAGTTACCTTAAAGTCAACTTAAGTTACCATGCACTTGTTTACATCCTAATGCTAAATAACTCAATTTTAATAATATACCTTATTATGACATATACAAAATTTATTTGTTCAAAATTAATAATTATATTTCAATGATTTAAATGTTACTAAAAATTTGTTTTTAGTTATCAAAAGATTGGTTCAAGTCGGCCGTTATACAGTAAATTTATCTACACATCGGGTGTATGATATTCCTTCTGATGACAAAGTTTTATAGGATATGATTTGAAATTTTTCATAGGACGGAGAAAGGGGAAGAGTTCATCTTTTAATTTCCTTGCATATTTAGATTTGAATTCATTAGATACTTACGAAGTATTATGAGATAAGAAAATTATTTTTGTGGACCACGAAAGAGTAACCAACGAGTAATTGTTATTCTTGTGGACCACGAAAGAGTAAATACCAACGAGTAATTAGACATACAATTCCGTTATGAATCGTCAATAAGTTAGCATTTGTGTATTTAGACCTTAGCTTATTAGATTATTGAGTGTGCACTAGAGCCCTTGTAGAGATATAGATCTCACAACATCAATCGTTATTGTTTTAGGTCGTTATTTACCACTGTACTATTTAAACTACTAAATATAAAAACTAAACCTAACTAATGAGCATTATATTAACAAAATTAGATGATTGCAATATCTTTAAAAAGTCATTTTAGTATTAATTAATTTAAAATTTATGATTAAAAATATATTATAAAAATAAAATAATATATGGTTGATAGTGTACGTTGCAAACTTGCATCGTGCATCTATTACTTGCATGGCAATGGACTATGGTCAACGGTCATATAGATAGAAGCTCCTTAATTATATTCCCCATTGAATGGACAATGTTCCTTATTTCAGATAAATATAGCCAGGTGAATCTTAGATTGCCCATCATTTGTTCTATATGACTATATCCAAACACCATATTATGTAACACACTTCAACAATGACACGATAATGAGTCATCAAAATAGTCTTCTTTATTTTATTCTTCTTATCTTGATTTTTAGCTTGAAATTTTGTAGACAAAACTTTTTATACACCGAGTATTATATATTTGTATATACGATTTAAACGTTTAAGTTTTTTTTAGCTTATTTAAATTATCGTTGCCTTGAATTATAATAACTTCTCCTTAACTTAATATAAGATATAAAAGTTATCTACTATCTGTTATATTTTTTGTAAACTTGTTTCTAGCTATTGATTGTACAAAAATTTATTGTGCATTTTTTGTTTGATTGTTCTTAAACAATTCATACACATTTGAGTGTATTGATCTATTAGCTTATTTGAGCTCGTAAATTTTTATGACTTTATCTTAATTAAACCAATGTCCTCCCTCCAATACCTTTGTTAAAATACAATAATTAACATATGACCTAACCTCCCAAAGATCGAGATGAAGATTAATGAATGGTGTTATATATTTAATTTTTATCTATCATTGATGAGAAAGTGAACTGCCTTTTCTAGTTGATGATATTTTATTATTACATTCTTGAATTATTTATGTTATCTTCACCATATAATAATATGAGAGTGCTATGCTAGCTAGTACTATATGATAATAGAAATGAAGTCAATTTACTAAGTCAAAGCCTCTTACAAATACAAGAATAAAGGATATTAACTAATTAAAAACATGCTAATTAATAATGGAAGTGAGAATTATTGCCTAATTAGGATAAAGTGTGATGATGTTATTGTCACTACTAATCGCTTGTATTGGGATAATGCTATGAATTGGGTCATCTAATTTATTAATCTTAATGTTCATCTTTAATTAAATATAATATGTAATTAGTTGCAAGCATTAATCCCATTAAAAATGCATGTATTGGGATTTTGGGATAATGCTATTTGTTTCATCCCCTAACTACGCGTTGAGTTAGGTCTACAAAGATATGGTCGCTTAATATGGTGTCATTGCTGATATTTTTTAATGAAAATGTGTAACAAACTTTTGAATTCATCTAAGAGCCTTTAAAGTTTAATAAAAAAATTTTGAATTATGCTAACATGAATCCGGTGTATAATCGGTACACAATGCGCCCTTTTAAAGTAAGTGGTATCTTAATTGATTAAAATTAAAAACATTGTCATTGTGGCTATGAAAATGCATAAAAAGTAAGATAAAAATGTATTTGCGTTTTCCCATTAAAAAAATGTGTTTGTGTTTGTTATTAAATGGCCGGACTGATTAATTGATTACATAAGTTGTTGTTCCCTCAACCTTCTAAACTTTTTACTTTTATTTTTGGTGTTAAGGAGCCTCAAGAGCAAGTGATAGAAATCGATTCCAAGATCAGTTGGAACATCTATCCTTTAGATAAAATATATGATAAGAATAAATTACATTATTTGTTTATCGTAACAATTTTGCTTAAATTTAGTATGTAAGTTTTCATTTCTGATCCAATTCCATTAGCTAGAAAACCGTTTGTTAAAAATTTCATCTTTACAAGAAATTTTACCATCCCTTCATTCCTATTAGCTTTTAGGGCTCGTAGACCTCTTTTTTTTTTTCCGATCTTCCAGCTAGTTTCATCTTCGTGAAACGATAGATTGTGGTCCACCCGTATGTGTCTAATTTAACCTACCATCATTTTAGCGAAATGAAGAACATGATTGCACCTGCTTCCTTAACCATTCAACCCTAATTAGTTTAATCAACTAATCAAACCTCCCATTTGTTAGCAATTCTCAAAATTTCAAACACCTTCATGTTGTAATCCAAAGATAAGATGTGGTCCATTGCCTCTAAACCTATCATCATCTAAGCACGAACATGATTCCAGCTACTTACCTACTACTTCAACCAAATCCAATCCAATTGATATGCTATCCGTACGTGAAAATGAAAATTGCACACAAAAGAATAAGCTTTTTTAGAGTGATTATATTGACGTTGACTTTCCACTTATTTTTTTTTTTAAAAAAAAGCTCTGGTCAAAGAAGATCATGTGTAGAAATGTAGAATGCTAGTGAATAATAATGATACATGAAATAACGGTTTCATGGAATTGATGCCTACGTTTCATGTTCCACTAACATATTATAGGCCACCTGAGTATGCTTGGCCCAAAAGAACAAGGGAGCTAACAGGAGCAATTAGGCCAATTACCAAAGGGGTGAGCTAGAGATAATCTCCTATTAGACCGTCTTACGATTGTTACATGTTTGACACTATTTATGAACTTTTGATCAAATAGTCGTAGCTTTTGTTCATAAAGTCACAACAAAAAGTCAAGTATGTCCACAAAAAAAGGTTTTACATATATTTATATACCCTCTCAATCCCAATATATATTTTTTAAGTAAAAATAATTAACATATAAAAAGTCATACAACATTTACAAAAGTATTCGATTATAACAAATACATGATAAACTGAATCAAATGATATATTACTTTAACAAAACTATTATCGTCGAGGAAATCTTGTATAGTGGAGCATGTTTATATCGCTAAAATATACAGATTTTCTAGAGAGACAGCCTAACGTGTTGTAGCCGTAAGGATGATATTCACTTAAGTCATCTTTATGTATCTGTTAAAATCAAAACTTTTGCATACTCGAATCATCCTTTATCAACAGACCAAATTCACTAGGACTCAATTGATCCACTGACATAAAAAAAAAAAATAAAAAAAAAAACAATAGTCCCTCTCTAAGAGGGTAGAACAAACTCTTTCTTTCAAGAGAGCAACAATCCTCTCTCATAGAGGAAGTATTGTTGACTATTCAAAACTAAAAACACATAAATAAAAATTGAGAAGAAATAAATTGGGGTTACTCGATGGAAGCCCCTTAAAAATTCAAGGAGAGGGGCTAGAGTTTGTTGGGAGAGAAAAAAGAGAAGAGAGAGGCGAGGAAAACAAAAAAAGCGGTTTAATAAGAGTTCAAATTAATTAGCGCATTCTCTGTTTCACATGTCACAAAAACACATGCTATAATGTTAATAAGTTAGGTTGCACGGAGTCGGGAGCGGGGTCGAAAACGAATACGGATACGGGGACAGAAAACGGCTACTCTGAAAAATATTGTTAATGGGTACGGTAAATTATAACATGAAGAATCGGGTTCGTCCCCAAAACGGAGACGAATCGAGTTCGGAGACGGCTACCCATTAGAAGTACCCATACTATATAATAACTTGGTATACTAAATAACTATAAAAATTATATATTAACTTGCTTGGAATAATTTGGAAGGGAGAATCTGACTATGCAACTGTTAGCTTATCATATGGCCTTTATATTAACTTGCGTCATAGTGGGTTATATTTTTTCATATGAGCATGTGGCCTGTTTTACAAATTGGGCCTTATTGTAATATATTTTTTGATCCTAAATTAATTGATGGATTTTATGGTCGAGATATTGAATTTAAAAAATTTGAATTTTAGTTCATGAAACTCTTGTTGTCATAGACATGATACTTGAATAAAATAAATGGAATGAATTTGTTTATCTGAAAGGGAATTATCGGGTCTGAAATTAGATTTTGGTTCGAGCTAATCACCCAAATTATGTTCCGGAATTGAATGGAAACAAAATAAATCAAACTATATGAATATACTTTGATAGCCATAGAATAAATCGACAGTCGTAGAATTAATGAATTGTTGTTGTTGTTGTTGGGATGACATGTCTTGAAGCTAATATAGTCCATTACGAGCCTTGTGAATTTATTTCATTAAAAAAAAGCTTTTATTTTGATATCAATGTAATATAAACATATATACGTTAATCTATATATAATATATTAAAAGACATTTTGAAGCATGTCTACACGCCATATGACACTCCCTTAACCCATTTTAGAGCTATCATTTAATATTGTCACATATCTAAAACAAATATGAATTATATGAGATTTGAATTTATGATTTCAAAGTTAAACATTAATAAGTTAACCGTTGAGTTATGACATGTTATACGTTTTTTTATTGCAATAAATAAATAAATAAATTAATTAATTACACGTAATGGATCAATAGAGATAGATACAAATCATGTTTTTATGCACAATTAATTTTCATACGTGCATTAAGGTCCTGTTCTTTTGGACTTAAATTTTTGCCAATTCAGTTTAGTTCATCTCTATTAAGTTTAGTTCAGTTCAGTTCAGTTCAGCCCCTTTCAGTTCAATATTAGGCCCTGTTCTTTTGGACTGAAGCGGAGCTGAATTGAACTGAAAGGAGCTGAACTGAACTGAAGTGAACTAAAATGAGCTTAACTGAACTAGACTGAAATGAATTAGTAATTATAATGGAGATGAGCTGAACTGAAGTGCCAAAAAATTATGTCCAAAAGAACATGGCCTAACTGTACACTCGGAGCATCGGCCGGCCCCAACATTTAGTTGTACAACAAAATTTGAGCTTCTCCTCTTTTCTCTCTTTATTTTTTTCTCTATAGGGTTTATAAAAATTAGGGTTTTTTACGTCGGAAAATTTTGGCTATTTCCGACACTTTTCCTTCATTTTTTTTTTATATTTTTTGTTGTTATGTTCAATAAAGCGACAAAATTCCAATTCCCTTTTAGTGGAATTTGGCGTCTATGTATCCAAGTACAAATTGTAGACGATTGTTCAACTACAACTAGATGAATCAGACAGAGATTATCTTCACATTTATAGACCCCTTGTATTGAAAGCTATAAAATATAGCAATGTAAAAGAAGACATTCATAATGTTCGATATGCAATGATCGTAGAACCGAAGAAAAATTTATTTGATTTATATATTATGTGGCTTGTTTCGATCTAAAATTTCCTTAAAAATGCTGTACGACTACTTATAGATGAACTATTACCCTAATTTATTTGAATGTACTTTTAAACTCCGTATATATTATCCTTTTAAAACCACTTTTTATTAAGAAAAGATATCCCAAGTCAAAGTAAAATGATTTAGGTAAAATTGATGTGTTATCTCAATCTCGTTATAATCTATTTTAGGCTTTCACACTTTTAGATTCAATGATTAACAACGGTTGCCTATCTTCAACATTCATAGTCACAAATTTTTTTACGGGCTCATAATTACATTAAATCATGCAAATAGCTTCAATAAATTTGAAAGTAACGGTTTCACTAAAGAGATTGTGCACCAATAAGTCAATAACTAGTCTCGCCCCGTTACTAGTCTCCCCTAAAAAAATTAAATAAAGTCAATAACTAGTCTTTTATTCCAGTATGATTGACATCTATTATTAAAGTAATTTTTTTGATAGGATATTATTGAATTAACTTAGGTCTTGCTCTCTTGAACTTAGTTTTACTTATTTTCAGCAAAAATAAGTTTAATTTAGCAAAAAAGAAGTTTAGTTAAACAAAAATAAGTTAAGTGCAGCAAAATCAGTTTCAATCCTTAATAAATAGTTAACGATTTAAGTAAAAATAAGTTCAGTTCAGCAAAAATAATTTCTAATAAGTAAAACAAAAATCAATTTAGCAAAAATAAGTTCAGATCAGAAAAAATAAGTTGGCGAGAACAGGGCCTTAGTTATAATATTTCTTATAAAAAAACTTAGTATTGACTAAAAATGAATGTAATTTTTTTCCCTTTTTACCCTTATATATAAAATCTTCAAAAATTACAAAAGAACCGAAGAATTCTTTTGTAGAGTCGTGGTTACCTATGTAGCATGGGTATCTTTAATGGGTAGTCGTTCCCAAACACAATTCGTCTCCATATTTGGGGCGATTCTGATTCTTCATTTTATAATTGGTTGTACCCATTAATAATGTTTTTAAGATTAACCATTTTCCGTCCTTATATTCGTATTGATTTTCGACCCTGTTTCCGATTCTGTGCTAACTAGGTGGTTAAAAAGGCATCGAGTGAGCTACAATTTACGGAGCCCATGAGTTGCAAATTTGCAATACCGTGATTAAGGCCCTGTTCTTTTCAACTTATTTTTGCTTATCTGAATTTATTTTTGCTGATTCGAACTTATTTTTGCTGAACTGAACTTATTTTTACTTATCTGAACTTATTTTTACTGAACTGAACTTATTTTTTCTGAACTGAACTTATTTTTGCTGAAATCATTAGCAAATTATTAAGGATTAAAACTGATTTTTACTGGACTGAACTTATTTTGCTGAACTGAAGTTATTTTTGCTGAACTGAACTTATTTTTACTGAAAATAAGTAAAAATAAGACGAGAAGAACAGGGCCTAAGAAGCTACAACACAATGATTTCATCATTAAATAAATTTGGTAATTGTCGTATCACTAGTAGAAAAATTGGATTTTGCTGCACCCCATTTGCTGCGGTTCTTTGGGATTTAAAGAACCGCAGCAAATAGTTGTTGATGATACACATGAAAAATTATTTGCTGCGGTTGATTTTTTTGTTGCGGTTCTTTTGGTTATTTGTAGCGGTTACAACCTCAGCAAATAAAGCAGCCCAAAAAAATAGTTGAAGCCCAGCCCAAATGAAGTGGTATAAATGCAAAAATCCTCCAACAAATTTTATTCTTTAATTTGCTTCCTTCTAACCCTAACCCTCACAGCCTCACTGATCTTACCTCTTCTCTTCTCTCCCTCACAGCCTCACTCGTCTCAGATCTTCTCTTCTCTTCTCTTCTCTCCCTCACAGCGTCACTCGTCTTCTCTTCTCTCTCATCTCCCTCTTCTGATCTTCCAAACAATTAGTACCAATTTTTTGATTCATTCAATCAATTTCTTTTTTTTAGGTTAAAATTCGATTTGAATTTAAATTGAATCGAAAATTCGTTGATGAAGCAGTATAGAAGATGGCAGAGGATCTTCATCCTCTTCCTTCTATCACTTTCTGTGTTTGCTCCTCTTGTTCTAGTATCAAAGCGACTCAAAACTATCACTTCTGATGGTAAATTTAATTTGTTTCTTCTTTTGATCTTCATTTTTATATTTATTGATTTCAGTTTTTACTTTTTATTTTTTATATATGATTTTAATTGAATATTTGTTTGATTTTTTTTTGCAGGAAAAAATGAGTTCGTTGAAGATTTGCAAAATATTGTAAGAATCATCATTATTAGTATTTTTATTTTTTGAATTATAATCACTTTTTTTTTGAAGTGTATAATAATAAATTTGAACTTGTTTTCCTTTTTTATAGATGCAACAATACTAGTCAGATGTACTACCACTCAATGCAGTTAGACAGGTAATTAAATGGAAATAATTAATACTGTTTTTTTTTTGCCTAATTTTTGGTGTAATTATGATTAAATTTCAGCTTGATTTAGTGATTAAATTCTAATTAATTTTTAATTTTTAATTATACTAATTTAGGAAGCAAGAGTAGGTGTAAAAGAGCCTAATCCTGAGGTTTATAGATCTAGGGTTTTGTTTGGTTGTGGTTTACTGTTGTTGTGGTTAAGGTCTGGTCTTATTTGTTTGTGAGTGACTGAGTGTATGTTTTATGACTGTGTGAGTGAGTGAATGTGAGTGAGAGAGTGTGAGTGACTGAGTAAGTGTGAAACAGTGACTGACTATGAGTGAAAGAGTGTCAGTGAGAGAGTGACTGAGTGAGTTGAGTAAGCGTGAGAGAGTGAGTGACAGAGAATAATACTCTCATGAGAGAGACAGAGAGAGAATAAGTGAGTGATTGAGTGAGAATGAGACAGACAGAGAGTGACTGTGACAGAGAGAGTGAGTGAGAGTGTGAGTGAGTGGTTGTGCGAGTGACTTTGTGGATGAGAGGGTGGGTGAGTGAGTGTCAGCGAGAGTGTGGTGTGTGAATGACTGTGTGACTGAGAGAGTGGGTGAGTGTCTCAGTGTGGTTGTTATTGTTGTTGTTATTATTTCATTCTTTGTTTCAAAATTTCAGTCCAAAACACTACTGCAACTTTCATTCTTTGTGGCTTAGCAATGAAACGATTTGTTGTTGTTTAGTTGTTGTTCTTGTTATCAATATGGTTAGCCAACCTTTCATTTAAGTTGACAATCATCCACTACTCTACCTGATATTCTTCATTGTTTGGATGTAATGCTTGAATGAATGAATTAGATTTTGAATCTATGAAAGAATGGTTTAATGAGTATGTTAATGGATGCTGAGTAAAATATTTCGATGAGATTGAGCTTATGACTGATGTTTATTGATTTAGATGAGATTGAGCTTATGATGATGTTTATTGATTTGTGTGTTTATGTGTTGCTTCTTCCTGATTCGCCTTATGGTCAGACAATTGCATCTCTTATGGTGATGCAATTGTTGAATGATGATCGAGTCCCTTATAGTCCGACAATTGCTTGATAAAAAATGAGTCCTTTTTCATAAGACACTAATTATTTCCAAATGATGAAGGGACTCAAGTGATGACCATGGTCAACATCATTGAGGTTTGAGTTGCTCCAGGCTTAAAAACCTGGTTAAGTAGCCTAACTCGAATGGTGGGTGATCGTAACCACTTCCCTGATGGAGATTATGTCAGCAAAACATAAATATATATAGTCTATTGCTGTGTTGTTGTGGCTGCGGTTGTGTTCTTGTGGCTATTGCTGTGATGTTGGTTGAATGATGAATATATGAATGCTTGTGAATGAATTTTGCTTGTTTATATATGAGTTATGAATGAGAACACTATATAAAATAAATGATTGAATGAGACTACTATATAAATAAATGATTGAACAAAAGAATGGTTGAATGAGTAATGGATGCTTGAATGAGATATTTAGATGAGATTGAGCTTCTGATTGATTTTATGAATGAATGAATGAATTTATTCATGAATGGTAATGCTTGAACGAATGAATAAGAATAGGAATGGTTGAATGAATGTATAGATATGGTTGAATGAATGAATTATGGTATGATTTATACTTTTTTTTTCTGTTGCTCTCTTTGCTCTTCTTTTTATCTGATGGCCCGCCACTGCGTTGCTGCTGCTGGTGTGCCGCTGCTACTGGTTCTCGCACCGCGCTGCTGTATGCTTTACTTCTCCAATCACTCACCAACAAGTCCATCACCAATCTTGTTTAAGTTAAATTTCAAATGTATTTTTGTGATAGAAGTGTATTTTTTTTGTGATAGAAGTGTAATTCAATTGAAAATAATTGATTCTATGTATGTATAACATTTCAGCTTCTAATTTTGCTTTAAAATGCAAAAAAAAAAAAAAAAATATTTTTTTGGGTGCTTATTTGCTGCGGTTTTACAAAGAACCGCAGCAAATAATCCTGTTTCCCTCCAATTTCTGGTGTGTTATTTGCTGCGGTTACCTGAATAACCGTAGCAAATAACCCAATTTTTTGCTGCGGTTTATTTCATCATTCGCTGCTACTATAAATGCTGCGGTTCAAAACCGCAGCAAATACCCGGGAAAAAACCGCAGCAAAATGTATTTTTTGTACTAGTGTATTTACGTGAATGGTCTTTCTTTTCTACACCAAAACATATTTTATTAAAGAAAGAAATAAAATATTACTCCGTACTATGTATTTCAAAAATACATATTATCCAAGCTAATTAAAAAGATAATTTATATTTATCGTATCTAATGAATTTTTTTTTCTATATACAGTTGTTTTCGGGAATTTTATATAGTATAGAGGGAGATATGAGGACTCAAATACAATGCTACAACACAGAGCGATTTGCTTTAATATAATCAAATATTTAATCACTAATTACAGTTTGATCAATCAATTAATATAAGCCTAGAGTGAGAAACTGTAGTTCTAGAGAGAGAAATACTTAATTATCAGAATTTAATGCTGACATCAATCTGTCCCCTAAAGCAGAAAAAAAGGAATTATTTATAGGCTTCTCGAGAAGTGCATTATGCTTAAGATGTTGACACGTGTCACACTCATGATCTTTGAATTGACTGCTAGGTTGACTTGGTGGGCTTGATAGTGATAGACTTTGTTCTGTTGTCTAAGGTGTCATTCCCTCCTCAGCTGACCTAATATTGCCACGCGTCACTCCCGTATTGGGCCACGTGTCACCCAGTCATTGGGCCACGTATTGGGGTAAAATACCCCACAACAACGGTCATATATAAATTCAACATAAAGTGTGAATGTTTTTAATTATTTATCAATAAAAATAATAAAAATTATGTCATTAAAAAATACATGTCGAGACAAATCATTTAAGATCTCATATGAATATGTTCAGTTCAACAATGCATTTGGTCAAAACGTAGCAATTAAAAACCATAGAGGTAAAGTTTTTATAAAAAATTTACATCATAACAAATTAGTTAATCTCTGGAAAAAAAATATAATAAAAGTCAATGCATTAGAAGCGCCACATAAGTATAGTAAGGGAATCAAGTTCAAGACAAAAATCTATCTACCATATTAGATACTCCATATTAATTTTACTATGAGCTGAGATAAATATGTTGAATTACTGTTGGTCAGAGATGTTTACAAAGAGACGATTATACAATTATTTGTGATAAATAATTATTAAGGGAATCAATTGGCAATCTATTACAGAGTATTAACATCACCTTAGCCCTGACTTACGAATTACTTAACTAAATACTTCAATTCCAACTAGGCCCCAGTCACCAATAGTAATAATTAATTTACCAAAGCAATTACTTTGTATCATTTTAATTTGTGTTTGAATTTTACTCCTTAAATATGTTAGTAACCAATTTTAATTTTCAATCATATTGCACGTCTGTCTCATTTATTGATGAGTTACCCCACGACATTATTTAGGTATGCAATATTAATTTTTCTATTACCTTCGTTTCAAATTAGTTGCAACAACTCCGTTTTGCTGAGCAAATAATCAACTTTATAAAAAATAGTTTCGAATTAAATAATCAACTGTATATTAAATACATCAGTCAATATTTTAAAATAAAATATTATAGTAGTGCGTGCATCGCACGGGTTTTAAATCTAGTACTTTCTCTGTTTCTGATTGTTTGATACGCTTTGACTAGTACATATGCCAATTGCACCTATTTGACTTTAAATATCTTTTGTTGTGTATGTGTAAATATTATAATAATTGAATATTAATAATATAGTGAATCAAACAAGATTACATATGACTATATTATGTCATATATATTGAAAATAATTTAAGAGATTATTTTATCTTATACATAAATAGTGTTAGATTCCAAACGTATCAAATATTTAGAAATGGAAGAAGTATGATAATATATGATACTTAAACGCTTCAAGAAGCTTAGAAACGGCTTCAATTATTGAATACGTATGAACGTTATAGTTAATTTTTTAATTTTCACTCAGGAAAGTGCTTATAAAAAAGGTAGGAGTTGACACCTTTTGATTTTTGATTTATTGAATGCAGTTCATAGAAGCTAAACAGTTACCTACGTCACCCCAAAAGTCGTATTAAATCAAAATACAGTTTCGTATCCCCGATATTCCCCTATATTTTTTAACCTATTTTTTTGTCTACATATATATATAAATTGAAAATTCTATGGTGGACAATTAAAAATTTGTCCAATATAGTCAAACATCATCAAACTAATGTGAATATGACACATATTAAGTTGTATATTGTATTTTAAGTAGTATAATTTGTTTTATTTAATTTAAATCATGTATTTTCAATCTGTATTTACATGTTAAACTATATAATTTAAGTAGTATAATTTGTTTTATTTAATTTTAAAGTATTGTATAATAGCGTTAAGTATAATATCTTGTATACTGCATCACAATGTATAATTTTACTATTGTATTGCTAAAGTATATTTAATTTTACCTATACAAAATACTATATATTGTATTAAAAAAAAAGGAAAACTAAATATTTTAAATTAATAGGTGGCGCATTTTTATTGGTTAGACCATGTTTGACCTTGATGGACAGATTTTTAAATGTCCACCAAAGCAAGATCCTATATATATATATATATTGTTATAAAAAATAGGGTTTAATAGAGAGTATTTGTGGGAGAGAATAAAACTTACCTTCTTATTCAGTACCAAAGTATATATATATATATATACAAGATTAAGGGTTTCCTATAGGATAAACCCTAGTATCCAGAATATTCTAAATCATACCTAAGGGGTATAATGGACATCCATAAAATAATACTATTTTATAACACTCCCCCTTTGATGTCCATTATAAAGCAAATATACATCATTTTATAATGCGCATGTGCAATGCCGCCTCATTAAAAACCTTAACAGGAAAACCAAGTGGGAAAAACCATAGCTAAGGGAAAAAGAGTACAGCGCGCATTGACTCCCCCTCATGATATCATCCGTTGAGATCCTTGAGATGACGCAACCCGATTTGATGAACTAATTTCTTGAATGTAGCAGTAGGAAGCGCCTTCGTAAATAGATCTGCCAAATTTTCGCTTGAACGAATCTGTTGGACACTAATCTCACTATTCTTTTGAAGGTCATGGGTGATGAAAAACTTTGGCAAAATATGCTTCGTCCTGTCACCTTTAATGTACCCTTCCTTGAGTCGTGCAATACAGGCTGTATTGTCTTCATATAATGTAGTCGGAGCTTGTTTTCCACATAAACGACCACAATCTTCTTGTATGTGCTAAATTAGAGACCTTAACCATACACATTATCGACTAGCCTCATGAATTGCTAAAATTTCTGCATGATTTGAAGAAGTAGCAGCAATGGTTTGTTTCATGGAACGCCAAGAGATTGCGGTACCACCATATGTAAATACATATCCAGTTTGTGATCGAGCAACATGAGGATCTGATAAATACCCTGCATCTGCAAAACCAACTAATTCTTCTTTGGAGGTGTTAGAAAAGAACAAACCTTTATCTTTCGTACCTTGTAGATAGCGAAATATATGCTTAACCCCATTCCAATGCCTTCGGGTAGGACATGAGCTAAACCTTGCTAATAGATTGATAGAGAATGATATGTCGGGTCTTGTGTGACTAGCAAGGTACATCAATGCTCCTATTGCACTTAGATATGGTACTTCAGGACCAAGAATCTCTTCATCATTTTCCCGAGGGCGAAAAGGATCTTTATCAACATCTAGTGATCTTACAACCATTGGGGTAGTTAACGGATGTGCTTTATCCATATAAAATATTCTGAGCACCTTCTCTGTGTATGTAGTTTGGTGCACAAGGATTCCTTCTTTTATGTGCTCAATTTGTAGCCCTAAACAAAATTTTGTCTTACCAAGATCTTTCATTTCAAACTCTTTTTTCAAGTATTCCACTGTTATTGAAATCTCTTCTGGAGTTCCAATGATATTCAAATCATCAACATAGACAGCAATAATCACAAAACCTGACCCGAATTTCTTTATGAAAATACAAGGACTAATAGGGTCATTTTTATAAATTTCTTTCAACAAATATTCACTAAGGCGATTGTACCACATACGCTCTGATTGTTTCAATCCATAAAGGGACCTATTTAACTTAATACAATGTTGTTCTCGAGAACGCGAACCAGTTGCTTCAGGCAACTTGAAACCTTCCGGGAGTTTCATGTATATATCACTATCAAGTGGGCCGTATAAGTAAGCTGTTACAACATCCATTAGTCGTAAATCAAGTCCATGTCTTACTGCCAGACTAATTAAGAATCTGAAAGTAGTTGCATCCACCACAGGAGAATATGTCTCCTCAAAATCAATACCAGGTCTTTGTGAGAATCCTTGTGCAACTAAACGTGCGTTGTGTCTCACAATTTCACCCTTTTCATTTCTTTTCCGCACAAAAACCCATTTATAACCCACTGGTTTTACACCTTCAGTTATACGAACTACTGACCCAAATACTTCTCTCTTTGCAAGTGATTTCAATTCTGCATCAATTGCTTCTTTCCATTTTGGCCAATCATCTCTTTTCCTACATTCTTCAATGGACTTAGGCTCATGATCCTCTTTTTCATTCATAACATCAAGTGCTACATTATATGCAAACACATCATCGACGTCGATTTCATTTCGGTTCCAAGTTATTCTAGACATGACATAATCTGTTGAGATCTCTTCATTTNAGACATATTTCTTCACCATTTATTGTTAATTGAGCTTGGAGAGCATTCATGTTCTTCAAATAAAATAATAGAAAGTAAATAACATATCCTAAAATATCCAAATATTCAAAGTAACTAAAAATAAGAGATCCAAATATAGTCTCACTTTATATATATATATATATATAAAGTACTATAATGCAACATGATAAAGATTATAAGTTGATATGTGTCTTTTATTATCAGTGCTCAGAAAGACATCATGAATGTATTGCATGAGAAACACTACTTATCATATATTGAGTCATTGACAGTTTTATGCACTTATACTGAAATAACCTCATTAATAGTGATGGGATTTATACATAATTAAATTGTTCACCGTTGTATACAACTTTGGTATTATAAGTCCACAACATTAAAGATTCATGTTTTGAATACAACAACCAAACTAAGATATAATTTACTCCTTAATTCATTAATACATTGTGAGTGAATCAATAAAAGGGCAAAAACTAAACTGACTTCATGTTCATTAGAATAAGCAAATAACTAATTATATATAACATCAAATAACTGCTCAAAATCAAGACTTACCCGAGAATTATAATTAATTGCGTATGTAACGAAGTAGATGAACTAATCTTATGGATATACAATAATAAAACAAGTTTACTTAAACCGAAGCCTACAGGCATAACTTCTTAAATAAATATTCAAAGTAAACAAAACAAATTATTTTGAAGGAGACAAGATATTGCAAAGACTATGACATGGAGTAGAATATGATTTGTATTGTGAAAAGTGAAACAAAGAATAAATGACTAAACATGGAAAATATAGCCAATACTCTACTATTCTATAAATCATTGACAACCATAAGTGGGATCTAATAATTATTTTTTTTTTATTTTTACGGAGTATATAACTTTATCAAACATGCTGCCAAGATTCCAAGACTAAATTTGCGATTATGAACACAAATAAAACAGATCTAAAACCATAAATCATCAAACTATAATCGTGAGTCAAAAGTGAAAACCATGTGTGTAGGTCTGCAAGACTGACTGTACATGTTGCACCACCTACACTTTTTATAGTTCAAAAGCATGTGTATAGAGATCTGTAGGAATGACAGTACATANTATAGAAAATAGGGTTTAATACAGAGTATTTGTGGGAGAGAATAAAACTACCTTTTTATTCAGTATCAAAGTATATATATACATATATATACAAGCATTAAGGGTTTCCTGTAAAATAAACCCTAGTATCCAGAATATTCTAGATCATACCTAAGGGGTATAATAGACATCCATAAAATAATAATATTTTATAACATATATATCGTTTTGTTTATTATTCATTATTTATCTTTTAACCTATATCAAGTTTGAAGATCATCACAATAAAAATGATAGTTTTTCATGGTAAATCTGCTACATGTAGCAATTACTTTTCTTCACTTATGTTATTCTAGCTATTTTCATGAATTGTTTTTCATATAGGGGCGCGGCACTCCCCATATTTCACTGTGAGATGCTAGTTAAACATCTCACAGTGGTCCTTTTTGTAATTTCATATTGTATTAAAATGGTATCAATACATATATGTATTCAAATACCTATACAAATACAAATTATATACATACTTCCACCAACTACTACAACACTACCACTATCAACCACCACAACACCACCACCACCACCTTCACAACCACCCACCCGCACTCCGCACATAGCCATCAAACCACCACCAGCCAGCCACACCCACGACTTTGGACCACAACCCATCACAAACCCACCCAAACCCCAAATCGACCCCAAACCCATGACCACCGACGCAAACCTTCGTCACAAATTCACAGCCACCGTCGATTCAAGATGAGGCTTCAAGATTCATTCACCGTCAATTAGTCACCGTCGATTGATCGTGATTTACAGCTTAATCCTAATCGAAATTTCGATTATTCATCGTCGTGGTTGATCGTGATTTACAGCTTAATCCTAATTGAAATTTCGATTAATCACCGTCGTGGTTGATCGTGATTTACGGCTTAATCCTAATCGAAATCGTGATTGATCGTGATTATTCACCGTCAATTGTGCGAAATCCTAATCGAAATTTCGATTGGATTGGTGGTTATGGGGATGGTGTGGGAAAAAGTTCGAGCGGTGTGTAGGTAGGTGCTGGGGGGGGGGGGGCAGC
>PYUH01000490.1:2535299-2602000 GCA_016808085.1 Suaeda aralocaspica
GGGGGGGGGGGGCAGCCGTGAAGGTGGGTGGTGGACCAGTGGTGGTTGGCAAGATGGGGTGGTTTTTGTATTTCTACATTTATGTCTTTTGTAGGTGTATATGTATAATTATGTATATATACATGTATATACGTATATTAACCTCAAAGTTGGATGTATTTACAATTTTAACATGTGAGATGCTTATTAAGCATCTCACTGTGAGTTGTTAGTAATTCCTCATATATATATGTATACATGTTTGTAACATTATTTTGTTGAATAAGAAATAAGATGGATTAATTTCTATAATTTCGCAACCCATCTTTTTTAACGTGAATAATTGATTTACTTAAGAGGTTTAGTTATAGATTAATTCGTTCATATAGTATAGTAGTACTATATATGTCACCATACACCATTAGCGTATGTCAATTATAATGGGAATGGTGAGTAACCTTCTTTGTTTTGTTTTGTTTTGTTTTTTTTTTTTTTTTTCTAACTTAATAGAATTATTTAGTTGAATGGTTATTTTTCAAATTGTACACAACATTATGTTTTTTTTATGTCTAATGCTTATATTTTGTTTTTATATTTGTTTGAGTTAAATTAAATTATTTTTATGATGATGTAGTTGGTTATAGGGAGAATGTGTGCACTTATTTAAAGTGGTTGATGGTTATTGGCTAATTGTTTTTGAATAGTTTTAAGTAGATAATTGTTGCTTTGATTTTAAATAGGTCAAGGTTCTCAAATAATGTTAATACAATCTTCTTAATTAACCAACGTTTTCATTCCCCTTTGATCACAGGTACACGACCATTAATGGACAATCGTACAATCAATGCTCGTACTTCCCATTGCTTGTCATATCGAGTAGCTTAACGCCAAAAGCGGCGGCTTTTCGCTTCGAAGAAGTCGAGCACTAGTGGGATTTACCGTTTCACTAGAAACAACTCAAGTGACAAACGGTCGCTTTATACTACTAACACTAGTAGAGTACAACGTTTCACTAGAGAAGTTTGTAGGGGAAAATCGTTTTTCCCTTACAAAGCTAGTGGAACAAACTTGTCTACTAGGAATTTAGACAAGAGGTTTTCACAAAACCCGGATTTTCAATCCCATGGTCGTCTCATTAAGTCTCTCATGTGCAACATTCCTCAAAACTTTAACCGTAGCACAAATTGCAACGGTGGCAAAGTTCTTGAGAATTTTGCATCGATGACTTGTCAAAGAATTGTTCTTCATGAGAACTCTAGTCCATGGGATACCAATCATCTTGATCGTGTCAAGATGAAAACCACTACGTCAATTGATCGTAGTAGCCATGAAATGTGCCAATCTTTTGTAGGATCAAAAGATAAACATGGCAACATAAATCATCAAGTGGTTGATGAATCTAAGAGGATAACAATTGCTTCATTGAGCCCTAGAGAAAAGGCGAAGCCAATTTCTTACAAAGGTTTTTACGAAAAAGACACTATGTCTACTAAACCATCATTAGAACTTTAATGATGATGTAACCCAACTAATGGTGCAAAAAAGGAAGGAATTACTGAGATTATTCGATTTCTACTATGAGCGGTTTAGTAAGGACCAACGGAGTCAATCTGAGCGGATTGACATTAAAGCATGGAAAATTATCAATGGTAATGCGAAGTTGCCTAAGGTGCCCAAAGCTATTGGACCTGTATCTGGAGTGGAGGTCGGAGATAGGTTTGATTTAAGGATTCAACTAGTGATCATGGGAATCCACTCTTGTAGAATTCAAGGCATCGACTATATACACAAGTCTCATGGGCATAATTTGGCAACTTCAATAGTTTCCACGGAAGGTTACTATACTACGACAACATGGTGTCGTACAATGAGCTTATATACACCGGTGAAGGAGGTACCTTTGAGGCTAATGGTAAATACGCTAAAGATCAAGTGCTTAAACGCGGTAATTTGGCATTGAAGAATAGCATGGATGCTATGAGTCCAGTTAGAGTTGTTCGTGGAATCAAGACTAAGGGTAAAAAAAACCACCACATTTGTATATGATGGATTGTACATTGTGGTTGATTGTTACAAGGTTAGAGGGCGTTTTGATAATAAGATTTGGTGGCAATTCAAGCTTTCAAAAATTACTGGTCAACGATTTGTTGATTGGAAGAAGTACTACACGTAATTTGGGTGAGTAATTGCATGCATGAAGAATTTAGCTATAACATATAATGATAGATTAGAAGTTAGTAGTTGACTTGGCATGCATATAGTATGTGTTCTTGTTAATTTGATTCATGCATTACATTATCATTAGTCTATATTAGTAGGGGGTTATTTATTTACATGTTCATTAGCTGACACAATGGTTTTGGTTGTTTATGGAATTTTTAAGTATTGGAATTATGCAATATGTTCTAAATTTTTTTTTAAAATAGTAATTGGGTTTCTTTGATCTATTAGGTACCATTGAAATGAAGGTATATTTACCTCTAGTTTGTTATGTAGATGTTTAAGGATAATCTTCTTAATTGCTTTTATCCCGTAAAAAAATTACTCTGTTAGTCTATTTTTACTTGCTACATCCACTTTTTCACATCTTTCAAGACGCAATTTATAAAATTAAAAAATTATAAAAATCATATGTTTGAAAACTATACATTGAGGCGAATCAAACAAGACCCATATGACTACATTTTTCGTTACACATTAATCAACAAAATGAGTCGAAGTTCCACTATGAATAGTGTTAAAAAACCTAATGTAACAACTAAAAAAATACCGAGGAAGTATATTACATATTTTAAAGTTTTTTTTTTTTTAATTTTGTTTCAAAAGTGGTTTGAGATGTTTGAATTGAACCTACACCCTAATGGACTCCACTTTCCTCTACATTGGTTCACCACTTCGGAAGGGAATCTAAAGTGATCGATCATCTTCACATGGTCACCCCCATACTTCTTAACCTAACTACCTTGACTATCTTTTTTTTTTTTGGGTTAAAACGAGATTGGATACATTAAAACAAAGCCCTTAGGCTAAACCAAGTTCAAATAAGTACAGCATGACCTATAGGTAAACAAACAAAGTAAAAAACTACTTCACTAACAACGAGCTAAAGCAAGGAATACGAATAGAACACTAAGAACAACATTTCTAAGTCATTTGTTCAGTAACCGTTGAATTCTTTATGAGTTTCCACACACAAATAGTATTGTCAAGAACAATATATACATGTCGGAGGGTCAAATAAATTGTCTTGTTCTCGCTCATGTCTACTCCAAATTTCGCAAGCTTATGGGCGACCATATTTCTAGGCCTTTTAACATGGAGGATTTTCACCTTCCAATTCATCTTTAGCAACTTTGACACCTACATTACAATCCTCACAAGGTCTGTAGACCATTCTAACTTCTTCAGCTTCAATTATTTAGGTTTCAAGTTAGGCGCGCGTCTAAGGAACTTCGGATCTAACCTAAAGCTAACTAACCTTTTAAATGAAACCTTCTTATTGAAACAATGAGAATTATCAAAGTGTTATCGCTATGCGTAGAGCATAGAAATGTTACGAATTATTCAAAGTAATGTAGTGGAAAATTAGTCAAACTACCATCTAAGTCAACTAAAGGTCAACAACAACCTTTATTACGACTTGGAATGTTAAAGGTCCGATCAGAAGTTTAGAAATATCATTAACTTAACTTAAATAGTTTCAACAACTTTTTTAAAAAATGTATGCAAAAGTCTAAGGTCAACAGCAAAGATTTAGGTTGCACTCGTCACTCAAGCCCATGGACCACACCATCAACAACCGGCACTTTACCTATGACCCAAACAGATTGCTCACCAAAAAGGGGCCATTGATAAGTCGATATTTTATATGTATTTTACCCCCGATCCCGATTGATTTTTAGCTCTAATACGGCTCTTTTGAGCCATTTCTACTAACTTTTGCTATTTCGTGTGTTTGTTGTGCTTTTTATTAGAATTTACAGGAATCGATGATTTATCGTTGTTTTCCGAGCCTTTTGAAGCACTTGAAGGAGTTAGTGAAGAGTTGAAGTCATTTGGGAAGCTTAACTGAAGATTAGAAGTGCTAAACGAGGAATTAAAGAAGTAATTAAGGAAGAACGAGCAAAAACCGAGAAACGAGCCAAGGCGAAGCCACGTACCCGGGTCGAAACCATCCGCACGGGTGAGGGCTGCACGCCCGGACCCCTCCGGGCGGGTGGCTCTAAAGGGGTTTTTTCCGTGTATTTGAGCGTAATTAGGGAGTACTTAAGTGTTTAGTCTCCTAAAATTGTCATTTTTACGCCTCTTTTACTTTAGAACCCTAGTTTTACTCTAAAAATTCTCTCAAAGTGTAAAATTCTTATCAATCTTTCAATCAATAATATTCAGGTTCTATTTCAATCTCAATTCTTGTTCTTAATTAATGTTTATTATTATTTTCAATTTATGTTCTTAGTTTTAATAGTTTTATGTTTAGATTTAATTTCTTGATTATTGTTGGTTTGTTTAACTTAATCATGTTTAGGATTTTGATTGCTTTTGTTGATTTAGTTTTTATTCTTTCAATTATGAGTGAGTAGTTCCTTTTCTAGGACTAGGGGATCCATGGATTAATTGGTGATGTTTTGCTCATAAATATTAGTTTAACTATTAATGTGCTTGAATTCCTATTGTCAATTGTTATTGCTTTCAATTAAATACTGGCCAAGTTTAGTTGTTAGTTTGATATTGTTGAAATCGATACCGAGAGGTAAGATTACCACAATTAGATCATAAGGACAATAGGCAAAACGAGTCTAAGTGAGCGAGAGCCATTAGAGGAGTTTTGAAGGGGACTAGATTCGAGAGAATTAGTGGACCTTAATTCAAGGAAATTGATAATCTAATTAATTATTTGTGTCCAATTCGTTGGTTAACCTGTGGTGAACCGATGTCGTAGGTTTAGTCATTAATTTCATTCCTTAATCAATTTAGCTCTAATTCTAGTTAATTTCTTGATCACAATTGTCACTCAAAGGCCCTTTACACAGTCTAGACTTTTTAGAACTAATAGGTTTAATTGCCTCTCTGTGGATTCGATCCCTACTTCCCTAGCTATATTAGTTGGAGTGGTTAGGTTTATTTTTTATAGGTGTGCGATAGCCTCATCAGTCATCACAAGGTCAAGGATAAAATCAATAACATCGCATAGCATGTGGGCAGTCAACAACAACAAAGTAACACAACTCTAACAAAATCAAATTAACAACCTGCAAGAAGAAAAGATTAGAAAACTTCACAAAGTCAATATTATTTACTTATGTCCCTAATTGGGCGGTAGTTAGTGTAAGCATCGGACAGGTTGAGTAACTTGAAGGTGACACTAGGAGCTACCCATGTCAAAAAAAGCAATGAGCTCAAACCTGCTATGGAACTCAAGGTCTTGTAAGTTCCCTTAAAGCTACAAAACCTGTTGTGATCCCAACCCCTATCTACGTCATTGCTCCTGACATGCACACACTACAAGAATATAGATTATTTTTATTGGAATTTTTATGTCAGAAAAAGGCCACATTCAGTTGCAAATCCAGTGTCCGATGGAATTTCGTGGGAAATGTTATGTCGGAAAATTATTTGTCGCAAATCATGAAGTTTTTGATGGATTTTCGTTGAAAAGTGAAACTGATTTTTTGACGGACTTTCTGTAGAAATTTTTTGACAGATTTATATCCGCTGGAAATTTCTTACGTCCGTCGGAAAACAACCATCAAAAATAGAAAGCGTCGGTGAGGCAGCTTCAGCCACCTCACCACCACCTAGACCACCACAGCCCAAACCACTTTAATACTTATCAACTCAGCACCACCACCTGCCCATCCAACCATTACCCCTCTGTTCCAAACTCACCTGAAATCACCAAACACCCCTACGAAATGAACACCTTCCCCTAACCCCACACAACCATACGCCTACGCCACTCCACACCACCAAAGCTACACGTACAGCCACACCACCACATACCACCAAAAATCCCCCAAAAAAAATATCCATGAAAAAACCTAGTAAAACAAATCAAATTCGCCCAAAATTCGAATAAAAGTCCATGAAAAAACCCAAAAATTCAACATTAAAACCAAATAAACAAAATCAGTAAAAAAAAAAGCCCAAAATCAAAATAAAGAGAACATACTTTTATAATCAACTATCCAAGTTTTTTTGGTTAAATTTGACATAAAAACCACATATACACATCACAAGCATGTGTCGCAACATTCAACAACTTCTTTTCATCCTTTAGAGCATGGCGATCATGAATCACAACATATAAAATCTTTCTTTTAAAACTTACCTTTGGGCTTTCGGATTGCTAGTATGATCTCATATCTTGATTGGAATCACATGAAATAACAAGCATGAAATATTCATAGAATTCATCCATGCATAGACTATTTCTTACTTTAATTGGAGCATGAAACTCAACTATATACTTTTTATTCATATGGCATGAAAGCACAACATTACATGCAACAATTCAACATGCATGTTCCATTTTAACATTCAAAACAAAACATGGATATATTTATCAGACATAAAACTTGGATCTAGCCTATATTAACTTTCTTCTTGTTAGTTCTAAGCATGATATTAGGTCGAGCCTTATACCCTACACAAAATACTTATAACCGGCTCTAGCAGGTCTAAACCTTATTTTTAACTCAAAATACTAATTACACAGTAATCAACATGTTTTCTCAACATAATCTGAAAATAATTTTAAAAACAGAAAAGATGTTTCGAAACAAAAACTATTCGAAAACCTGCTTAGATGTCGAATTTGGCAAAAAAACAAGGTTATGGGTAATGAGTTCTTCTCAGAACCCTTGTTTCCACCCGAAAGACACTACTTTTTTGTTCGAAATAGACATGTTGGGTTGGAATTGCAGGTAAATAAAAACGAAACTTCAAAACCCTAACCAGTCACAACATGCACGAAAATTCAGTTATTAATCTCCTTAATGGTCAACAACACTATATAGCAATGTTCATAACTAGGACTTAAATCATAAACTAGGGCATAATCCTACAAATTTAATTAATAAAAACAAAACTGAAAATTTATGTAGAACATGAAATAGTTTCTAAAACTGATGTTTGTAACACTAAACATGAAATAAATTTTATCCCACCATATCCTATTAGTTCAGGACTTTTTGAATTTGTTGGTTTATTCCAAAGAAAACTTCTACAATAGTTGATGATAAGTGACAAAATGGGTTATATGGTTATAATTATTGTACATATATAGAGGACAAATAATATAGAGCAAAGGTACTATCTACATAAGGAGGTCAGGAACTATATGCGTAGAGGGCCTCTCGCCAAGAAGATTATTAACTTTTTTTCCGACTTGAAAACTACTCATTCTGCCTTAAAAGCATAATACACTTGACTTGAATTTAAGATCAATTTAGTAACTTAAAAGATATACAATGTGACATGATAAAATTTGTGACTTGAAAATTGTCTATTTTGACTTGAAAATGCATGTTTCTGACTTGAAAACGTTTTTTACGAAATTACAATTTTACCTTTCTCTAAGCCTGCTCACCTCTAGATATGTACTTTCTCGAAGGGGTTAGCCTAGTCCACCATCTTATCCATGGTATGCCTTAATCACCCATGGTGCAACCCCTCGGGTTCTAGGACATGTAGAAGTTATGACTTATGATTTTCCACAAATACTTGGGCACTTCTTCATATTCTCAGCAAATTTTAGCCACCAAAGTCATATATTTAAGGTCGGTTCTTATTACAAAGTACTCCGCCTACTACATAATTTACTAAATTTCGTACTGTATTCATTTTCGACACTGTTTCATCTCGCACTCAATTAGTCAATTCTCTCACCACTAATAAGTGGGTAGGTTAATGATCATTAAATTTTATGAAAGACAACTCTATTAATAATCCGAGATAGAGTAGCAGGGCTAAGATGATACTACGGTCTACGAACCTGCAAACCAATAGCTTCAACAGCTATCACCTGTCCAACTGACGTACATTATCATCATTAATAACCTCTTTTGTGAAAACTATCACTATTCATTAATAGTAGTACCTTAATGCATGCATTTGTATTATCTTTTCCATTTTTAGTTTTATTTTTTTTGTCTTCACTTCCATTTTTTTTTGGTTTTTTTTTTTAGGTTTTTCAATCTATGAGGTATTAGGTTTTTTACCGTATGTCCCTTCAAATTAAAACTTTTACGTGCTCTTTTAATTAATTACTATGCCATGATCGTGTAGTTAAACAAATATTAAATGCTCGTAAAATATTTGGTATATGAGCCATGGTACTTATAGTGCTCATTAATTGTAAGGAAAAAAAAAATGTAAGAGTGTCATGATCAGAGATATATGAACCATCAAATTGAAATTGAAATTGTGACATTTTAAACGAAAAGGTCATGATTTAGGACCTGTCTACTTCAACTTAAAATTCGTTCAATTCTTCTCTTATCTTGCTATTCATTAATCCTTCATAGAAAACTTTCAGTTCAGCTCAGCAATTCAGTTCAGTTTAATTAATGTATTAATAAACAAATCATTAATCACTAAATACATCTTAAAGGCAACATGTAAAAGTCCCCTAGACACCACGTAAAAAAAAAATAATAATAATAATAAAAAATAAACCTTTGATCATCTCTCATGTTTTTACTACATTTATCACTTCATCAATAGTTGCTTTTTTCTGTGCACCATCTGCTACTTTACACCAAAGCTTTCATCTCATTGCAGTGAATATTTTTCATTTAGTATTTTCTGCACTTTTAATTATTTTAAACCCCTCTAAATTCTTTTTACTGATGTATATACTAAATAATAACTTCTTCATCTCTTTCTAATATTTTCTCTTTGTTTTTCTGCAGTTCAATGGAAACCCATTTCAATGGCTGTAATTCAAGGGCATAAAACCAAGAGTTGGGTAATTTGAGCAAGAAAATCAAGGGTCAAAATCAGAATTCCGAACAAAATGGTGGAAATTCCAAGACAGTAAATTACTGGGGTAAATTTCGGAAACCTGCAGTAGGAACCAATCCTTGTATTTTGCGATCAAGTTTTCAATGAAATGCCTGAAAGAGTTAAAAAGGGTAACAAAGGTTTAAACTATGGTGAAATTTCTATAGGTTACAACCCTGAAATTGGGGTTGAAAGAAAAAAAAAAGATTTTAATATTGGAGTAGAAAGAAAGGAGTTGTTGGAGTTATTTAGGGAAGAATGTAAGTCACTTAGGAAAATGGAAATTGTTACACCCAGAATCGATCAAATGGCTTACGATAAGTTGAAATCAAGTGGGGAATTGTTTATGTGTGAGAAGAAACTAGGTCCAATACAATGTGTTGAAGTCGGGGATCGTTTCGAGTTTAGGTTGGAGCTTATGATCATGGGCATTCATGAACAGATTCTTCGCGGCATTGACTATATGGTGACCTCTAATGGCCGGGTTTTGGCTACGTCCATTGTGGCGACTGACGGGTATGGTGATAGTATGATGGCGGATGTGTTGGTTTATACTGGAGAAGCTATGTAGCATGGGTACTTTTAACGGGTAGCCGTCCCCGAACCCAATCCGTCCCCGTTTTGGGGACGAATCCGATTCTTCATGTTATAATTTACCGTACTCATTAACAATATTTCTCAGAGCAACCATTTTCTGTCCTTTGCTTGCACAGTGTTAGTCAATGTAGTTAATACATGAAAATCATATTGACCTCCTTTCTTCGACCCCGCTCCCGACTCCGTGCAACCTAGTGGAGAAGGAGGTGGTAGTTTTGGGGATTATAGTAAAGGGTTGAAAGATCAAGAGCTTAATAGAGGTAATTTGGCATTAACTAATTGTATTAAAGAAGGGAATTATGTTAGGGTTATTATGTTAGGGGGGTTAAATCAAATGGTAAATATGTGAAGGATAATAGTACAATGTTTGTGTATGATGGATTGTATAAGGTGGTTGATTATGGTAACATAAAAGGATTAAATGGTAAGATGCAATTTGAATTTACCTTGAAGAGATGCTCCGGTCAAAAAATCATAGTTTGGGAGAAGTACAAGTAGTTTGATCTGCTGGTTAAAGTCTTCCTTTCGGTTTTAGATGGTTCGTATATGGTCAAAAGAATTCGAATGAGACGAGGTTATTATATGATTGATTGAATTAGAAATTATTAAGTATTTTGTATATTAGCAAGTAATGCTTTGTTTGGGAAGTAATCCACACAAAATGCTAACTTTTGTTAGCTTATTGTAGTCTTGTAATGAGTTAGCAGGATATATACTTGAGCAGTAATATTAATGTCGTAATATATTAATATTAATGTAATTAATTTGTTGGCTTCGTCGTATGTGATTGCTAATTCTATTATTCCGTATTTGTTACTCCGTGGTTTAACATATTTCATATTTTCATGTGTCTCTTTTGCTACTACGTTTATTACTTGTAACGTTGGTTATAAATGAGAGTTTTATTGCAAAAAAAAATTATACTCCTTTGAGTCTCTTCATTATTTTACACATTTTTTAGACTTTGGGAGTATAAGGAATTGGAGAGATCCCTTCATTATTTTAAACATTTTTTAGACTTTAGATATAAGGAATTGGATAAATATATGATAAGGGAAGGAAATGGCGGGAGGTAAGTTCCCTTATTTAGATAATTGGTTGAGGGGAGAAAGAGGAGGAATTGAATAGTTTTTTTATAAAAAAAAAAAAAAAAAGAAAAATAAAATTTGCAATAAAAAAAGGAAAATAGAGTTTTCTTCCTTTCTGTTCTCTTATTTTCCCTTTTAAATTGTTATCCAAATATAGTGTTTAAATTGTTATGCTTTTGACTTTTAACAAAAATATTGAAGTGTAACAAACTTAAAGGAACAAAGTAGTATATACGTATGCATCTTGAAACGACATAAATAGAGTCCCTTTCCTTTCATTTCCCTTTTAAATTGTTATCCAAACATAGTGTTTAAATTTTATGTTTTTTATTCTTAACAAAAATATGTTAAGCGTAACAAACTTAAAAGAACAAAGTAGTATATACATACACATCTTGAAACAACATTGATACTTAAGGATGACTATGATTTTTTTTCGTAAGTAGAGTTGATCAAAAGTTTTGAAATGGGGTACACACTAAATTATAATGGACATATCGGACTAAACCTAGCCTTTTGGACTAGGTCACATTTTTAACCAAAATTGCTACATAAAGCACCATAGCTCAACTTTTCTCTGCAAGTTGGGATGTCACGTCGGGGATTTAATGATCACCTCAAGTATTTGACTAGTAAAAAGGAAATGTAAGTAATTGATCACATAAACATTGTAAATGGTTTGGATTAAACCATGCATGTTTTAGTTTAATTGTATTGTATATTATGAATTAGTAAGAGGTAACAAAAGATGAATTTTTGGTTAGGACTACTGCCATTAACAAAAATCTCAATATTTAATCTATTCGGATATGGTATGAATGAAGATTTTGGCATGAATTAATATTTTTATTTATTTATTTTTTTTTTAAAGTATACTGACAAGTTTTTGCGTTTTCTAAGTTATACCCAATATTTTTTGAAATTCTCAGTTATACCTTAAATTCACCTAATTTTGAAAGTTGTGTCCTTTGTAATTAATTTTCCATTGAAACATTATTATTTTTGTTTTAATTAATTCTATTATTGTAATTAAAATTTAAAAGATTTAGACTTATCTCTTAGGAAACTTCAAAGAGTACTCCGTATGATTGAATAAAATTAACCAAATTAGTAACTTAAAATTAGCTAAAAGGGGCATAACATAATAGTATTGGTTAGCTCAATGGTACTACTGAAAATTTTGAAAAACTTATTGGTATACCCTAGAAAAACCCTTTTATTTATTTATTTGATCCAAACCATATTAGGATTGATAAATTTTTAAGCACTACCTCTCTTAACAATTATGTGCAACACTTAGGTATTATTTGTGAGATATAAAAAATTCAAGTGTTGCACATAATAGTTAACGGAGATAGTAATAGTTTTTCGGGTTGCAGATTTTCCAATTCGGATTTTAGATAGACCTAATTCTATTTACTGCCCAATCACAAGTTCACAACTATGGGCTTCTACAAAATTCGTTTTCATTTCATGGGAACATTTATTTGGCCCAAAATTTGTTTCTCTAGTGGAGCAAATACAATAAACTTGGCCGAACACCTTCTAAGTGATAAGTGTGTTACTCTTGCTTAAGTGATCCCCACCCACCTCACCCCACCCCACACCACACACACTACCAACAAAAAAGAAAAAAGGATTTTATGGTTACAATGAGATTATACATAAAACACTAATTGAGTACATGAGAATATAATTAAACTTCCAACTAATAAGATGTTGGATAATTAAATTTCTACATTATGTAGACATTTAAAATTCCCCTAAATTCCGCTTTTGTCACTTTAAACTTCTTTATTATGTAGACATTTCAAATTTCTAATTTCCCTCACTTTGTCACTTTAAAGTTTAAACTTCCGTATTATTTCTCCTATTTTGTCACTTTAGCCGTTTAGCGTCGGCGGCAACCGAATAATAAATGAGGATGGAAACTTGCTTAGATATCTTTGAATCATTGTTCAAGATCAAAATGAGGATGGAAACTTACTTAGATATCTTTGAATCATTGTTCAAGATCATAAATGAAATTGAGTTCCATTCAAGTCACTTCAAATTAATTATTTCCAAGTGTTGTCACTCTAAACTTCCGCATTACGTAGACTTTCGAATTCCTAATTTCCCACGTTTTTTCATTTTAACACATTATATAAACATTTCAATTTTCTAGTTCCCTCGT
Organism: Suaeda aralocaspica; assembly: GCA_016808085.1. Classification (NCBI taxonomy): domain Eukaryota; kingdom Viridiplantae; phylum Streptophyta; class Magnoliopsida; order Caryophyllales; family Amaranthaceae; genus Suaeda; species Suaeda aralocaspica. The sequence goes on from PYUH01000490.1 coordinate 2,548,143, forward strand.
TCTCTCACTTCAGTGCCAACGACAACCAAATAATAGATGAGGATGAAAACTTGCTTAGATATCGTCGAATCATTGTTCAAAATTATGAATAAAAATGAGTTCCTTTCAAGTCATTTCAAATTAATTATTCTCCTGTTTTGTCACTTTAAACTTCCAAATTATGCAGACTAAATTTCTAATTTTCCCCACTTTGTCACTTTAAAGTTTGAACTTTTACATTATTTCAAATTTCTAATTTCCCTGTTTTGTCAGTTTAGCGCCAGCGGCAACCAAATTATAGATGAGGATGGAAACTTGCTTAGATATCTTCGAATCATTGTTCAAAATCATAAATAAAAATGAGTTTCATTGATGTCATTTCAAATCTCCCCTGTTTTGTCACTTTAAACTTCCGCATTACATAGACTTTCAAATTTCTAATTTCCCCCCTTTGTCACTTTGAAGTTTTAACTTCTGCATTATTTCAAATTTCTAATTCCCCTGTTTTGTCACTTTAGCACCAACAATAACCAAATAATAGATGACGAAGATGGAAACTTGCTTAGATATCTTCGAATCATTCTCCAAGATCACAAATGAAAATGAGTTCTGATAAGTTGATATTTTATATGTATTTTACCCCCGATCCCGATTGATTTTTAGCTCTAATACGGCTCTTTTGAGCCATTTCTACTAACTTTTGCTATATCGAGTGTTTGTTGTGCCTTTTATTAGATTTTAGATTTATCATTGTTTTCCAAGCCTTTTGAAGCACTTGAAGAAGTTAGTGAAGAGTTGAAGCCGTTTGGAAAGCTTAACTAAAGATTAGAAGTGTTAAATGAAGAATTAAAGAAGTAATTAAAGAAGAACGAGCAAAAACCGAGAAACGAGCCAAGGTGAAGCCATATGCCCGAGTCGAAGCCATCCGCCCGGGTAAGGGCTGCTCGCCCGGACCCCTCCGGGCGGGTGGCTCTGAAGGCTGATTTCCGTGTGTTTTCCCTTGTTTAGCTTAGTACTTAATGTTGAATCCTCTAATTTTGTCAGGGACGCCTCTTTTACTTTAGAACCCTAGTTTTACTCAAAAATTCTCTCAAAGTGTAGAGTTCTTATCAATCTTTCAATCAATAATAATCAGGTTTATTTCAATCTCAATTCTTGTTTTTAATTAATGTTTATTATTATTCTTAATTTATGTTCTTAGTTTTAATAGTTTTATGTTTAGATTTAATTTCTTGATTATTTTTGCTATTGATTAGTTTAATCATGTTTAGGATTTTAATTGTTTTTATCGATTTAGTTTTTGTTCTTTCAATTATGAGTGAGTAGTTCCTTTTCTAGGACTAGGGGATCCATGGATTAATTGGTGATGTTTTGCTCATAAATATTAGTTTAACTATTAATGTCCTTGAATTCCTATTGTCAATTGTTATTGCTTTCAATTAAATACTGGCCAGGTTTAGTTGTTAGTTTGATATTGTTGAAATCGATGCCGAGAGGTAAGATTACCACGATTAGATCATAAGGACAATAGGCAAAACGAGTCTAAGTGAGCGAGAGCCATTAGAGGAGTTTTGAAGGGGACTAGGTTCGAGAGAATTAGTGAACCTTAATTCAAGGAAATTGATAATCTAATCAATTATTTGTGTGCAATTCATTTGTTAATCTGTGGTGAACCGATGTCGTAGGTTTAGTCATTAATTTCATTCCTTAATCAATTTAGCTCTAATTCTAGTTAATTTCTTGATCACAATCGTCACTCAAAGGCCCTTTGTACAGTCTAGACTTTTTAGAACTAATAGGTTTAATTGCTTCCATGTGGATTCGATCTCTACTTCCCTAGCTATATTAGTTAGAGTGGTTAGGTTTATTTTTGATAGGTGTGCGATAGCCTCATCAAGTTCCATTCAAGTCATTTCAAATTAATTATTACCATGTGTTGTCATTTAAAACTTTCGCGTTACGTAGACTTTCAAATTCATGATTTCCCACGTTTTTTCACTTTAACACATTATATAGACATTTCAAATTCCTAGGTCCCTCGTTTTCTCACATCAACGCCAATGGCAACCAAATAATAGATGAAGATGGAAACTTGCTTAAATGTCATCGAATCATTACAAAATCATAAATGAAAAAGAGTTCCATTCAAGTCATTTCAAATTAATTATTCCCCTGTTTTATCATTTTAAACTTCCGCATTACGTAAACTTTCAAATTCTTAATTTCCCACATTTTGTCACTTTAAAGTTTAAACTTTTGCATTGTTTCAAATTTCTAATTCCCCTGTTTTGCCACTTTAGCGCCGGCGCCAACCAAATAATAGATGAGGATGAAAACTTGCTTAGATATTTTCGAATCATTGTTCATAATCATAAATGAAAATGAGTTACATTCAAGTCATTTCAAATTAATTATTCCCCTGTTTTGTCACCTTAAACTTCCGCATTACGTAGACTTTCAAATTCCTAATTTCCCACATTTTTTCACTTTAACGCATTATATAGACATTTCAAATTTCTAATTCTGTCGTTTTCTGACTTCAGCGCCAATGGCAACAAAATAATAGACGAGGATGGAAAGTGGAAACCTGCTTAGATGTCTTCGATTCGTTGTTCTATATCATAAATGAAAATGAGTTCCATTCAACCCATTACATATCCCTTATTCCCATTTTTTGCCACTTAAAACTCGTGCACTATATAGACATTTTGAATTCATAATTACCCTGTTTAAACTATAGTAGACGAGGAAGGTAACTTGCTTCAATTTCTCCAATTCATCATTCAAAATCATAAATGAAGTTGATGACTTCCATTCATGAAAAACCCCTTTGCTTATAATAACAACAATGAAGCTCAACTCACCTGGCATTGATAAAAATTTGCAAGACAATATTTGTAAGAGAATTATTTAAAAAAACTTCATCAACATATTTATGTATTTTATTCATAATCATTACAACTTAAGCTTTTAAAGCCGGTTTTCATCCTCCTATACAACACTCTCAAAGCAAAAGAAAAAATCAATTAAAACATAAAATAAAGGTACAATAGTATGTGGTTGCTCTGTATTTTTACAGAGCAAATCCAAAGCCATTTGATAAATTCAACCCACTATTACTTACCACTACAAGAAGTATGAGTAGTAATTAGTAGGTAATGTAGTTGATCATCTAGTAGCAGTATGTACAAATCCCCTTATTTGTCTTGAGGTGGATTGTGTTACAAATATCGAACATTCAAGGAACCAGTGCCATTGTTGTGACTCAAAACATCCTCCAACGAAATCAAGCTAGGGACATGAGCAATAGCCGGGAAGTCCAAGGCTTGCATACTCCGAAACCTGCGGTCTCTAACATTGTATGCAAGGACATGGCAATGTGCACAGAGCATGAGAATCTCTCCATTGGGAAGAAAACTAGTGACCTGAATCCATCTATACGGGTCCCACCACTCGACAGTGGGATCACGAATAGAGAGCCTCATTGCCCATGATTCGGAAACACCATACTCTTCCATAACCCAAACTTGGACATCAGGCCTAAACAGCATGGCATGAATAGCACATATGGAGAGGCAATCGCCTATGATCCCCAAATTGGACCAATGATACTTGTTGTGGTGATCAGAAAATATAGGTGGTGGCGCAATACTCTTAAATTTCTCCTCCACAAAATCAAACCCACAAATCAACTCACTCAAAAAATTCTTGTTGTTGTTATTGTCATAATAATAATATGGGCAGTCTAAAATCCAATGCAGCGAATTATTAGTAAAAAAACCCGGAATCCTAGAAGGGATACGATACGGAACATTACCAATATCCCTCCATTCATTCCCAACACCTACATCATACACCTCACCCCGCCTTATATCACCCGGGTTACTGAATACCCGCACCACCTTAAACCGGTTTGTCCGGGTACAATACCCAAGACCCGCCACCACTTTATCATCACTAGTGGTGGCAGGTTTAGGCAGAACAACAAACTGTCCCATGATTGGATTCCATACCAAGCTCGGCTCACGGGTACGGGTATCCCTCAAACAGATCAACCCGTTACACCCGTTACCCAGTTGGTACCTGATATTCGGATCCATCTTTAGCTTTAGCTTTAGCTTTGAAGGCGCCGTTATAAGCCGCATCTTACCGACTACAGACCCCTCTAATATACACATTTCTTTAAGTGCATTCAGAGAATTTCCTTTCACTTGTAAAATCAAACAAGTCGGTTTATGTTGACAATATAATCTGTAAAAATAAGATTCCGTTAATAAACATCTCCAACCTTTGCAAACATACCTGCAATCGATCAACGTCTTTAATGGTAATCTCCCTAAAATGTCAATTAAGATACTACATGGTAGATCTGATGATGACGATGATGATGATGATGATGTTAACATTGGAAGATTACTATTACTATTACTATTACTATTATTTTTAGTAAGAGTAGATGATGATGGATTTTGTGATTTGTTACTTTTGCTCTTAATTTGTTGATTTCTGATTGCTATTGATGAATTTTGGAGGGATTTTCGGTGCCTTTTTCTCCTGCCCTCCATAGAAAAAAAAAAAGTAAAATTAAAAAGAGAAATGAATGGAGAAAAACAATAAAAATTAAGAGTGAGGTCAAGAAAGAGGTGGGGGGTTTTTATTTTATTTTTTTTTTAAATTTGTATTTTTTTTTTTAAATGATAATTTTGTAAGAAAACAAAAAAAAAAAAAGGAAAAATACAATAAAGAGTTATTGAAGATGAGCAAAGGATGTTGGTTTGTTGAAGTTCTAATGTTTTTTTTTTATTTTTTTTTCCTTTCAATAAAAAGTCAAAACATCCCTATTTTGTGATTTAATAATGTGTTTGTTTGAAGAATAGAGTTATTCACTTAGTTCTATTTATACATGCATTGGTTTGGTTTTCTTTGGACTATCATAAATGGGAAAGTCATCTTTTGTGATTTTGATTTTATTTTCATTTGAATTTATTAGTGATAAAGTATTACTACTTGAAGGTAGTTTTTGGGAATGATCTTCAAGTTATCCTTTGTGATCCTTTTGTTTTCAATTATATTTGGAAATATCATGGGAGTATTTTATATTTTGGAAATTATTAGGATGGTTGTACTTTAATGGAAAGTTATCTTTTTTTATTTTTGTTTTACAATTTTTGTGAAGATATATTTAGAAAAGAATAAACTATAAGGTATACGAATCATCATATGAAAAGATATAATTTGATTGGATTTTGTTTAATCATACAAGGATCATGAGTTTATTTTTTTTTTTTTTTNAGGGATACGATACGGAACATTACCAATATCCCTCCATTCATTCCCAACACCTACATCATACACCTCACCCCGCCTTATATCACCCGGGTTACTGAATACCCGCACCACCTTAAACCGGTTTGTCCGGGTACAATACCCAAGACCCGCCACCACTTTATCATCACTAGTGGTGGCAGGTTTAGGCAGAACAACAAACTGTCCCATGATTGGATTCCATACCAAGCTCGGCTCACGGGTACGGGTATCCCTCAAACAGATCAACCCGTTACACCCGTTACCCAGTTGGTACCTGATATTCGGATCCATCTTTAGCTTTAGCTTTAGCTTTGAAGGCGCCGTTATAAGCCGCATCTTACCGACTACAGACCCCTCTAATATACACATTTCTTTAAGTGCATTCAGAGAATTTCCTTTCACTTGTAAAATCAAACAAGTCGGTTTATGTTGACAATATAATCTGTAAAAATAAGATTCCGTTAATAAACATCTCCAACCTTTGCAAACATACCTGCAATCGATCAACGTCTTTAATGGTAATCTCCCTAAAATGTCAATTAAGATACTACATGGTAGATCTGATGATGACGATGATGATGATGATGATGTTAACATTGGAAGATTACTATTACTATTACTATTACTATTATTTTTAGTAAGAGTAGATGATGATGGATTTTGTGATTTGTTACTTTTGCTCTTAATTTGTTGATTTCTGATTGCTATTGATGAATTTTGGAGGGATTTTCGGTGCCTTTTTCTCCTGCCCTCCATAGAAAAAAAAAAAGTAAAATTAAAAAGAGAAATGAATGGAGAAAAACAATAAAAATTAAGAGTGAGGTCAAGAAAGAGGTGGGGGGTTTTTATTTTATTTTTTTTTTAAATTTGTATTTTTTTTTTTAAATGATAATTTTGTAAGAAAACAAAAAAAAAAAAAGGAAAAATACAATAAAGAGTTATTGAAGATGAGCAAAGGATGTTGGTTTGTTGAAGTTCTAATGTTTTTTTTTTATTTTTTTTTCCTTTCAATAAAAAGTCAAAACATCCCTATTTTGTGATTTAATAATGTGTTTGTTTGAAGAATAGAGTTATTCACTTAGTTCTATTTATACATGCATTGGTTTGGTTTTCTTTGGACTATCATAAATGGGAAAGTCATCTTTTGTGATTTTGATTTTATTTTCATTTGAATTTATTAGTGATAAAGTATTACTACTTGAAGGTAGTTTTTGGGAATGATCTTCAAGTTATCCTTTGTGATCCTTTTGTTTTCAATTATATTTGGAAATATCATGGGAGTATTTTATATTTTGGAAATTATTAGGATGGTTGTACTTTAATGGAAAGTTATCTTTTTTTATTTTTGTTTTACAATTTTTGTGAAGATATATTTAGAAAAGAATAAACTATAAGGTATACGAATCATCATATGAAAAGATATAATTTGATTGGATTTTGTTTAATCATACAAGGATCATGAGTTTATTTTTTTTTTTTTTTTGGCAATATAGACGTATAGTACCTAACAAGGTGTCAACAAATGCAAGAAAAATTAATAAGCGTACACGTTGTTGCTTTGAGAATGTTAAATATGACTATATAAGTATCAATTAATGGATACGATAAGGGTATCAATCATAGGGGCATATGTGTAATTTCTCAAATGAAAATGGGAATATATGTACTTATAGACTTGTACTTTATTAGTTCAGAGAAAAAGCAAAGAGTAAAAGATAAAAATAGTGTACTAGAAGTATTATTTCATATTTGAAGTAAAAAGTAACATGCAAACAAAATAACGCTTGTCACGTTAATATTTGTCCTAATTACAATCTTTCATTTGTTGGGAATATTGTTTAATCTATGCCAAAATAGTTTTGTCTTCAATGACCATAGTTTGGTCTTTAAATTATAATGATAGAAATTTATTTTGATACTCATCAAATCCTATAGTTAGTTTTTAAGAATATTGTTATATCTACCTATCGTGTAAATCAATCTTTTCATACTCAATAGCTTCTATATATATTCAAATTTCTACTCCGTATATTTATCAATATATTATATACGTAATACGTTCTTCTCCTTCATAGTCAAACTATTGCTATATCTACCTATAGTATAAATCAACCTTTTTATACTCAGTAGTTTATATGTTCAAATTTCTACTTCGAATTTTTATCAATATACTGTAGAAAAGGTTACATATAGCATTACCCATATACTTCGTATTATATATGTTCTTCTCCTTCACAGTCAAACTACCAAAATCATTTTCCTATATTCAACACTTCTTAGACTTTAGAGATCATACATCGTTCTCCAATACAAATTCATTGCTCAACTATTAAATGCATAAGCATGAAAATTCTCAAAAATTGAATTAGTAGTAACAACTAACAAGCATGGAAAAGATGGGATTAAAAAAAAAAAAACCATAGGTGAGCCCATAACAGGGATTTAATGGGCCCAAATACCATAAAAATGGGATAAATAATGGCGGCCCAAAACCGACATTATTATAAAAGAAAGTTGAAAATAAATTGGTTTTAAAGGGGGGGGGGACCAAAGGCATGAACCTCACTGTTTTCCAATGACCATAATTTAAGAGATTGCAACTTAAATTAAATTTGCCTTCAAATATTCTTTGCATTTTTGCAAAGCTACTTGTGGTATTGGTGGCCATCCAAATCATTATCCCAACTTGTTCCCTAACTATTCAACATTTTTTAAATGAGCTTTGCAATCACATAAATCATTTTTGAAATAGAGTTTTGTTCAACTTTTATCATTAATAACTTTAAACATTAAAAGTACTATGTTGTAGGGTAGATTTAAATGAGAAATATCTTACAATTTAGATTAGAAAATTTGGCTAAATTAAAACAATGCAAGTTATGAGCACATTGGGATCAAGCTCATGTCGCAACAAATTATAGGGGAGGTATGTAGAATGGCAAACTTATATCGCTAGAAACTTCTACACTTAAATTTTAAGTTTATATCATTTTTCGCAGTTGGCTTTTATAATTTGTGTTGTGAATTGAAAACCTTTACGTTGATACTTTTTTTTTGATATACTACTTTGCCCCGGTAGTTTTTGTTGTTCCACACTACATCCATCAAATGTTCCCCTTCAGCATATTTCTACTAAAATTACGAATCCCCCCGCCCCTCCCCTGTCTCCTCAAGCTTTGATTAAAATTAGCATATTGGAACAGAGTTCTATGCTAAGTGGATGCTTGTAATTATATATGTGTAATATAATATCCCCATCGTAGGTTTGTAATTTGATAGTCATATAAATATAATATATTCGGTGAATTGTCAATTACCTTCACGTACATGGCATCATTTATTTAGTTTGTTACAAATAAGCCTTTTGATTTGAAGTAAGGGGTTTAAGCTTCTTTGCAATAATAAGGGAATAGATAATGTGGGTGTGTGGGTTGTTGCAGTCAAGCTCATTGTAGGGCTTCACTTCAATTAAAAAGCAAGGTTGCTTAACTTGACAGCCATTAATATATTGCAATTGTTATATAATATAGATTATGATCCTTATTAAGCACTTAAATTATTTCTTGATCCTTGAAACAAGCAGCTATAAAACCTTTGTACATAATCAATTTATTAAAACTTAGCTTATTGGTTATGGATGTATATATCTTCAATATGGATGAAGAGGAAACTCGATCAAAGATCATTGTTTGCATCAAATAATAGCAATACGATTTTCCCCTCTTCCCTTGGTAACCAACATAAAGTCTCATCATGGTCGAGTTAAATCGATTCATGTCTAACTTCAGGTCAATTTTGTCCCCAACAACGAAACTCATGTTTCTTCCACAATTCCACGGACAGAATTTCAAGTAATTGATCCAATGCCATGTATCTTTCTTTGGCTTCATGGGTAACTTTGCTTATAACTGTATCTAATGGAAAAGCAAGGCTACTAAAAAGCACCGGAAATAGGGATACATATACAAATATATATATAGGGCCTGTTTACTTCAGCTTAAAATCCGTTCAGTTCAGCTCTTCCTTTATTTTGCTATTCATTAATCTTTTAGTTCAGTTCAATCAGTTCAGTTCAGTTCAACTATTTTCAATTGAAGTAAACAGGCCCATAGTGTTCATGGTTTACTACTGATTTGCCTTTGCCTTCGATTCCTTAGTTCACTTCTTTCTAGCTAAAGCTGAGATTGATATGCCCCCCGCGCAAGATCTCTGTCTCTTGTGTTTTCTCATTCCCCTTTCCGTCTACTCATAGGTCCATTCATCGTTACCAAAAATACATGTATCAAAATCTATATAGCATCTCAAACGCGAATTTCCAAGAAGGATACAATCGGAGGGAGATGAGTAATTTTGTGTGCAAAAGTACAAGCCATATTATACACCATTTAGCCAAAACTACTATCATAACAATGTAGATAAATCAAACAAATGTGCTCTATGAAATCAATAATGAAAACAATAATACAAAGAGGGGGTAAAAAGAAAAGAATAATACAAAAAACCTGTATTTATAATACAACCTACTAAAAATCTAATGATGAGACAATGTATAGAAAAAAAATTTTACACAACAGGTTGTGTTCTAGCAGTGTATCCATTGCCATTAGTATACCCATTAGTATCATTACCATTGTGACTATGTTCCTTTTCGCTCTTCTTCTTCTTTACCACAACAATCCATGTAAATGCCTCCAATACAAGAGCAATGGCGCCTAATGCGATGATGATACCGGAGTATATCCTCTTCCACTTCTTTTCGGGTTGTAACACCTTGTCGAGACCTTGGTAAATGTTGATGATACTCAAGATGATTACAGCATATCCAACACTCCAATGGTAAAGGTTCCAGTAGAGTCTGTACTTGTGATCCTTTTGGGGCCTTAGAAGTAGGGCAAACACCTAGTGAAGTTCAAAGCAAACAAATTGTGTTAGTTACAACTTCAAGTTTCTGTAATTTGAATTGTCACAGAATTGAAATGTGCATCTATCATTTAGTCTTAATTACAAATGGTCATTTTAGATAAAAAAAAAAAAAAAAAAAAAATTCAAATCACACAACTAAAATAAATTAAAGGTATATTCTATTAAGGGTCGATAATTAAGCTGAAAGTTTGAGATGATGGTCGAATAACAACAAACACTAATAATCATAGAATTCGAACCATGTCATTGAATTTCCACCTTGACTAGTCCAATTCCGACATATTGGATGTGAAAACGAGTGCAATGTGATTTGGTGGTAGTCGTGGATGTAGGATATAAAAGGTACAATAATAAACAGTTGAGCTACCTAACAATCTAGCACCAACAATTTCCTCAATTGGACGTGTGCCATGAAGTATGAAATTATATTGAATAGTAAAATACTAGAAAAAAGTCTCACAACAAAAGAAACTTCAAAAGGATTGAAATGTTGAATACAAATTTTGCATTTGATCGACTATTAGGGTAAAATCTACGCTTGCCATTTTATTTATTATGATATAAACATAATATGAACTCTATCTTAGACTTGGAGCTATGCATATCATACTACACCAAGTCACCAACCATAATCTAGAATATATAGTAGGTAGACTAGAATTTAGGACCTTGGTACTTTGATTAAACAAATTAAAGAATAATGTACGGAGTAATAGACTTTTTTTTAGTCATATAATGGCATTCATATGAGGTGGACACCCTTATTTTATTACGATAAACTCAACAATCGTGAATATCATATGTCAATTTGGTTTGAAAAACCCATAAGTATGTATAGTATGAAGTACTGAGTGGCTCGATTACATAAACTTTTTTGCGACTAGACTTTTAAAAACCGGCATAAGCTATCAAAGAATTGAACTTTGTCTATTGTTTAATCAGGAATTCTTAACAATTTGAATATGAAAAATCTTAGGTATGGAGTAGCTCAATTAGTGGGTCTAGAAGCATGGGTGTTTGGTGAAGTCATTTTGAATCAAGACAAAAGTAGTTCTTAAATGCAAATTGTAGTAAAAAATGAACCAACATTAGATTAAATTAACATACAATTAAAAACCATAAATTGACAATCAAAATGCTAGACGTCACATACTACTCCTATATAAAGTATAAACTCTTTAACATAAAAATGTTAATCAAACTACTAGCTATACAACACATTACGTGTTAGTTGAGATTACCTACCTACCGCAACTTAGTCAATGAAAGCAATAACTGTGAACATATATATAAGTACGTATAACTTTCCGTTAAGATCATGTTACGTGTTCATAGATTAATAATTCTGAATGCAATTTATAATCCAAAGTATGTAACTAGTGTGGGGATGACAAAATTATATTGAATTTTACTAAGGAGCCTAGGTAACATTTAATGTGTCGGATAAACTTACGCAAGATCGCAAGTAATTAACACAATTACGACTATCCGTATGTAAAACTATGTTATGTGTTGCATGAATTATGAGAAATCGACACAACGTGACAAGTTATTATTAATTTGTACCTGAAGGGTGGCGAGGCAGAAAAGAGCGATTCCGATGTTACGGTGAAGATGGTAAACAATGCCAACAGATTGACTTCCGAGTTTAAGACCAGTACCCCAACCAGCAACGCCGATAATATAGGCTGAACATTGGCAAATTACATGAAGGTAAAACCATGCTGGATCTGCTGATGGGAACACCTTCATGTATCTTGCTATAATTGCTCCAATTGGCATCAATATTCCCCAACTCACTGCATTCAACACTCCATGTATCTGTAACAATTAACACATGCAAATTCCGATTAATTTCATCATATTTTTGTTAGTACTAATTTGAAACGAAGACAGTATATCTTCTAACAACATATTTCGTTTTTAACTCGATGAACATATTATAATAATAATAATAATATGTATTTTTAGGGATCAAATGATCAAGGACCAAAGAATATCAAAAAAAACCAAAGTCAAGGCTTGACCTTAGAATTATGAACTTCACATCAACGTCATGCAAATTAGTGGTAGGTGAATAATTTGATCAACTCTTATCTTTGGCATATTAGTCATTTTCGGTCTCATTTCCTTTTGTCTTGTTATTACAACCATTATTATATATCAAGATCATAGAAAGAGAATACATGATGCAACTTCATGTGTTGTTGACACGAAAATAACTCATCAACCCCTAAAGTGCCTTTTTTTTCATTCTATTGTTTTTAATTAGTATAAGAGTGGTTACACAAGTGTCTTGCTAAAATAGTTAGTCCCTTAATTAATCATATTAATGACCAATCCAACCAAACACACATGCTAAGGTTACAACTCAATAATTAAAGTAGTCATTATTATTCCGTAATTTATTCAAAGTTTCTCTTAAAATATTACATAGATATATATTTTTTTTGTTAATATATAAGTTCTCATATAAATAAGACTCTCATTTGAACCTCTTCCTATATATATATATATATTTATTTAAAGGTTTCTTAAGCATCAGAAGTATCTAAAACTGAAATTTTATGACAAAATCACACTTTTGTTACTAAAATTCTAGAATTATAATCATACTCCATAAAACTAGTTTAAATTTATCTATAATCACAAGGGTTGCAATATTTTTAGCATTTTCTTATGCTTAAAGCCAATGTATAGTAATTTAATTAAAAGTTTATGTGCAAGAGAATGACAATTAAAAATTCATAAATAATGTGTTGATACTATTAACAAGCAACAATAAAATTTGAGAATATTCAAAGAACCTTTCAAAGGCATGGATTGAATACTAGGAATAGTTCAACAAACTAGTGTATCAAAATCTTGAATATTAGACAGGATAATTAGTTGAAATGGTTGAAAAAAGCAGCCAATGTTGGACTTGCTCTATTAATTTTTTTTTAAGTTAGATTTTATATCAGTGTAACACTCGACCCAATTATTTTGTGACTAGGGCTCTAATTTTATATCAATCAAATTGAGAATAGAATATTAGTACGTAGGATTATTGTTATTTTTTTTAGGATGTAATTAATATTTTAATGGTCAAAATTATACATTAGAAGCAGCTTCTTGTATGTATTAGTGAAGTTGCAAACTTACATTCTTTTGTCTAAGCCTAGGAACAACAGGAGCTTGTGAAGAGGATTGACCAGAAAGGAAGTCAATAGAGCCAGTGGACTTAGTGTTAGCCGAACCAGCAGTACTAGGATGCGCCGATGGCCGGCCACTACTCATCGGACCCACTTGCCACACCTGGTTCACGGTTGTACTCGGCGGTGTAATGGTTGCAAATAAGATCATATCATTGCTCTCCTTGGTGGCTGATAAGTTGGACACCTGTGTTGAAGTTGTAATATCACATGGATTAGGTTTATCACTCTCATAATTTATGAATATCTACTACCATAACCAATAATTGATCACTACAATACACGATGTTTGGTTGGCAATTTGGCAAATAACAACATAAACTAACACACCATCACAATTTTGAGTGATTTAAACTCATCATGCAAGAGTAATGCCTAGTGGCTAGTATTACTATAATATGTTTTGAATCAATCACATGTCACGTTAGTAAGATACAAAGTATATTTAGAATGAATTATCACGTACATTGCTACTACTTGTAGAACAATGGCAAATTTAATCTTAAATTATTAAAATATACTCCCTCTGTTTTTTAGTTATAATAACTGAATATTTTATCTCTCATAAAAAATATCCAATTATTACAACTAAAAAAACGAAGTCAGTACATTCTCGTACCGAAATATAGGAAGACTATATATACTTAATTAATTGAGAAAATGAGATTAATTGTGTGATGTATTTTCCAATTTACAACTCCACTTTCAAGAATTACTTTATTGATAACACTTATTAGAGTTTTTGATTACTTTATTGTTACCTAATCGCACCGTAAGAAAGATTGGCCATATCATTCTAGAGTAATGCTTACATCATGTAAAACATTTAAGTAGTTGTCTTAGTTTGACTTCTAAGGTTAGTTTCACAAACCTTGTTCTTATATTTTTTTATATTCACTAACATGACAAAATATATTATATTAAAATCTTTAAAGTCATAATAGTGATGACAAAAACAAATACTCCTCAAACTTTATTTTTTATACTTTATTTTAAAATAGTAACGCCATACAATTAATACATTTCTACTCAAGGACTTTAGGTGAAGGCCATTTGAGGGAATTGAGAGCCTAAGAGTGCTGTCTTCATCACAAAATTTCAAATAACAACCAACTCTTGCGAAACTAAGGGCTTATTTGTTATCATTTTTTTTTTTATAAGAATTAGAATAAATTTTGTAAAATTACACGAAATGTTTTGCAATTGGCACTTTTTTAAAACTAAACAAGCCTATATGACTAATTTAAAAAAAAAAAATAGTTCATTTTTACAATTTAATATCATGTCATTAGATTTTAAAAAGAGCAAAAAAAAAAAAAAAAAAAATTTACTCAAAATTGATAACCATAAGAAAAAAAAAACTAATTTATGTAATAATATCTTAATGTCTATCATTTCCAAAAGGCATTTACTACCAATTTGACATATTGATAAAATAACAATCAATTTTCCTTACAAAAAAAAAAAAGTTATCAATAATTAGTTTAGCTTTTCAAACTAAGAATTAATTTGATATCATTCACATAAAAATGGCTAAAAATATCAACATTACATACCATGGATATTATTCCTAAAAAAAATTGATATCAATTCATCCAATTATGATATTATATAATCATGCATCATTATCATAAAACAACTGATTACCAAATACTTTAAAAATGATAATAATATATAATATATGATATGATCAACAAACCTTAAAGCTTATTGAACCAGGGTCAAGAGTAGGAGAATAGCTATCAACAGATGTAGTGTAAGCATGAACACCAGAAGAATTCTGCACCCCAATCAAAGCTTGAGCACCAACCATACCCGACCCAGTTGGGTTCAAGGCCCAAGCAATCCAGTCTGTAGACGAAACACCCGTGGCTCGAAACGCTAGGCTCACGGTCTGATCGCTCGAGTCATAGTTCCAAAACAGCTGTGAGTTTAGCTCTGGTAGGTCATTGCAGCTGCTAAATTGTTGGTTACTCCTAAATGTATACGAGCTACATGTCGATTGCGCGTTTGTAATGAATATAGATATGGATGTGAGAACCAACAATAATAATAATAATATGGTGTCGTGTTTTGGTGATCCCATATTTTGATAGAGTATTGAAAACAGGGGAATATGGATGTAAAATGAGGATAAAAGATGTAGTTAGTCAAGGAAATGAATGAGGAAAAAAAGGGGGGAATATATAGAGGTGGATTTTTTAAAAGGGGTGTTTGGAATGGAATAAAAGGTAAAGGAATGGAATGGAAAGTTGTGTGTTTGGGGTTTGGTGGGGTTTGATTGAGTTGTAGGAAATTTAGAAGTTGGAGTTGTTGACCGGTTCTTTAAACTTTAGAGGTTTGGAGGATTGCAAAGTTACAAACAATTGTTTTGGTCTTTGGTGGGGAAGGCTAACACCCATATATATACATTAACGAGTTTGGTGTATACTTGGCTTTTATGGTCGGTTTTTTTTTTTCTTTAAATGATTTTCGTTGTAGGAAGTTAGTAAAATAATTGAGATAAATTTATTTATGATTTGTTAAAAAACTGGCATTAACGTGTGTGCACAACGCAATTTAATAACATATTAAATAAGAAACGGAGGTTGGAGAGGTGTATAAGATGGGAAGGGTATTTAGAAAATTCTAAAAAAAGATAATTAAAAGGTGGGCATTTGTTAAGTTAATATTTAGGGAGTTATTATTGAGTTGTTATCTTTGGTTATCTTGATTCTTAGAAATAATAATTATATTTGTAAGCTATTATTGAAGATATACATTCCTAAAAGATAGGAATTGTTCTTATATATTATATTGGTTGTAGCATACATATTAATGGATCATGGATGAATTGAGAATCAAAGGCCAGCTTTTTACCCTAATGGCCAAATACTCTTACAGCTTTCAGCCTTGTACAGCAGTATATGAGAACTAGATGTTTAGATAAGGTAATAACAATTAAAAGTCCACAATGTTAGAAATTGTGACTTTGCATTGTGATCAAGTGATCAACTCAATTAAGGGCTTGTTTGGCAAATGATTGTTCGTTGATTATTTAATGCTGACTTTTTAATTTTTTTAAGGAATAAAAATTATAGTAGTTTATTAATAAAGAAGTCATGCGGCATTTATAGTAGAAATCAAAACTAACAAATATGTTTGTAGTATAAAACAATGTTAATTGAATAATATTCAAATTTAACAAAACTTATATTTACTGGTATGAAATTAATTTTGTTTAACTGAATTTATTTTTACAGATGAAACCATTAACAATTTATTAGTAGTGAAACTGATTTTTGCTAAATTAAACTTATTTTTATTATATTAAACTTATTTTTAGTGAATTAAACTTATTTTACCAAATTTGGAAATGTAAAATTGGGGTTTAGAAATGTAAATTTGGAATTTAGAAATGAACATCGTGATAAGAAATCAGAAATAGGGGTGAAAGTTCGGTCTATGGTTTGGATTATTGCCCAATCCATATCCAAACCATATATTTTCGGTCTTTGAAATTTGAGATCGATCCAATCCATATTGAATTTCAGTCCAATCCAATCCAATCCAATCCACCTAAATACACTCTTACGATTTTGGATCCAATCCAATCCGAATTTTAAAGACATATTTTTTTTGTACAACAATTCCTGCTTAATATATTTGTAGCAATAATCTGTAGTACTATCCAATAACTCACTAAATCAAATACTACACACACTTTGAAAAAGGATGATAGAGAATTTTAGGATTTTGCTAGCTTTTGGTGTTTTGGGCATAACTACTTGACAAGTAGTAGGCTTAAGGACATTAAGGACTTAAAGGTTTATCACTATTCGGTCTAAAGTTCGGTGTACGGTTCACCGAGGGTCCAATCCGAGTCCAAACCGAAAACCAGAAAATAAAAAATTTACAATCCAAATCGCACAAATTTACAAAAAAGTCCGATCCAAATTTCCAAAATAGTTTTGTTTGGTTCGGTCTTCGGTTTTAATCCGAATTACTTTCACCCCTAATGAGAAAGAATTCGTTTTCTATTATAATCCGTTTAGAAAAAAATCACTTAGTCAATGGAGACATACGGTAATGTACGTTAATGTAGTGTACTGGCAGTTGGCCTTTGGTTTACATATGCTCCAACTCGGCAACTTCAGTGTTCACATGGATTAGTCCAACTTCTTCAATTCGGCTAATTTTTTTTTTTTTAAAATAAGTCCCTTCTTAATTATTATTCTTATATAATCCGTATAATTATCTACAATATAATACGACTAGCAAAAACATTTCAAATTTAAATACAATCCAGATATAATAAGTAGTTTGGTACGATCGACAACATCGGTAACTAATACTATAAGATAATTGAATAATGAAATTAGTTTAGAGTGCATTTTAAACTTATTACGGAGTAGATTTTATTGGGAACTTTTCAAACATTTTGAGCCCAATCAAACACGAGTTTAGGAAAAAATTGAATTTATCAAATTTGATTTGACTTAATTGACTAATAAGATAAATGTAATATACAAGATCCATGTAAGCTATTCCGTAATAATTACCCTATACCGGATAGGAAATTAATTCTATCGGCCAGTTGAGTTACAAGAGAGCTACTAGGGGCCTGTTTACTTCAGCTTAAAATCCATTCAGTTCGATTCAGTTCAGTTCGGTTCAGCTCTTCCCTTATTTTGCTATTCATTAATCCTTCATAAAAAAAAACTCTCAGTTCAGCTATTTTCAGTTGAAGTAAACAGACCCTAGATATACTTAATTTAGTACATATGTTGTGTTACACACACACCACATATACTAAGTGCATTAGCCAATGAGAATTAATGATTTGAGCTTTAAAATTAATATTTAAGTTGATGGGATAAATAATTCANTTAAGGACTTAAAGGTTTATCACTATTCGGTCTAAAGTTCGGTGTACGGTTCACCGAGGGTCCAATCCGAGTCCAAACCGAAAACCAGAAAATAAAAAATTTACAATCCAAATCGCACAAATTTACAAAAAAGTCCGATCCAAATTTCCAAAATAGTTTTGTTTGGTTCGGTCTTCGGTTTTAATCCGAATTACTTTCACCCCTAATGAGAAAGAATTCGTTTTCTATTATAATCCGTTTAGAAAAAAATCACTTAGTCAATGGAGACATACGGTAATGTACGTTAATGTAGTGTACTGGCAGTTGGCCTTTGGTTTACATATGCTCCAACTCGGCAACTTCAGTGTTCACATGGATTAGTCCAACTTCTTCAATTCGGCTAATTTTTTTTTTTTTAAAATAAGTCCCTTCTTAATTATTATTCTTATATAATCCGTATAATTATCTACAATATAATACGACTAGCAAAAACATTTCAAATTTAAATACAATCCAGATATAATAAGTAGTTTGGTACGATCGACAACATCGGTAACTAATACTATAAGATAATTGAATAATGAAATTAGTTTAGAGTGCATTTTAAACTTATTACGGAGTAGATTTTATTGGGAACTTTTCAAACATTTTGAGCCCAATCAAACACGAGTTTAGGAAAAAATTGAATTTATCAAATTTGATTTGACTTAATTGACTAATAAGATAAATGTAATATACAAGATCCATGTAAGCTATTCCGTAATAATTACCCTATACCGGATAGGAAATTAATTCTATCGGCCAGTTGAGTTACAAGAGAGCTACTAGGGGCCTGTTTACTTCAGCTTAAAATCCATTCAGTTCGATTCAGTTCAGTTCGGTTCAGCTCTTCCCTTATTTTGCTATTCATTAATCCTTCATAAAAAAAAACTCTCAGTTCAGCTATTTTCAGTTGAAGTAAACAGACCCTAGATATACTTAATTTAGTACATATGTTGTGTTACACACACACCACATATACTAAGTGCATTAGCCAATGAGAATTAATGATTTGAGCTTTAAAATTAATATTTAAGTTGATGGGATAAATAATTCATTTAAAATTAAACGGCAAAAAATAATGACAACAATTGGTGCTTATGTGGATGTGGTCATCAAGTGCATGTGTTGCCTTTACTATGTTAAATGTTTACAACTACTTACTATTCACAAGGCATATGCAAATGGAATTTAAAACTGTCGTCTTCTCGTTACACTAGCTTGGTAGCTCCAACACCAAGTCAAGGAAAATTGTAAGTTGATGGTTGATGCTTTAATTAGCTTAGAATTGCTATATGCTATACATCAATTTAATTATCAAAATATAAAAGCATAGATTTGTTCAATTAAGCAAGAATTGAGTCAAATAGGGTTCATATATGTTTAACTAAGGTATTATAAGTTACATCCAACAAACTTAAGTTACAAAATTAAAATTTTGGACAAACAAATAGTCAAATAGTCCATATTTCTTATTTACTATTGCGCGCATGTTTTGAACATGTTACGTTTGGCTTGTTATTCATTGCCACCCCTTTTTTGTTACTTGAAAAGTTCTTGATCTTTTATTTTGGATTATTTTACCCTCTTTAAAGTTGACTTTATTATTATTAAGTGTTGTTATATTTGCTTGAGAAAATATAAGTGATCGTTGTATAATATGATCTCAATCTTTTATATATATGATCATATCACACATCATGCTTAGGTTATTGTTGTCTTCAAGAAAAAATTAACTTACACATACAATGAATTAATGATATAATAAAAAACAAGAAAAACTAATAATTGCAATTTGCAATTTGCAATTTGCAATCGTACAATACAAGTACAATGTAGAATGACTTAGTCACTTAGTAGTACCATCAAATTTGTCAACTATTATTTTGTTTATATTTTTAATAGTCAAATGGAACAAATGTTAAGATTAAATAATAAAATTAATAATACTTCGTGTTATAAAGTTTCTAGAAGCCAACTTAAGACTTGTGTTTGCCGAGTGCCAAAAAAAAGGGAGAAAAAATTTTTTTGGCGCAGAATAAAGTTGACCAATTGAAGAGTAGCAGTCAAAATCGAATTCTCTGGTGATTTTGTGCATGGCTTTATATACAATTTAATTTTATTGGACAAATTAAATAATGAATATATTGACACGGTTATTTTTGTTGAATGAATCATGTACTATTATACAAACGTTTTTGTTACTTTGCTAGGAAGACAATTATAGTGTGAACCACCATGTAGGGTCTTTGTGTGACTCTTATCTTAACTACTACTACTCTTATAACATACAACTTTACTAGTCCCTCCGTTCCTAGGTGTTTGATACGTTTGGAATCTTGACACTATTAGAGAATCTTCTAAATTGCTATTAATATATAAAATATAATATAGTATATGAGATCTTGTTTGATTCGTCTCAAGGAGTACGTTATTTACATCCAATAATTATAATTTTTACATATACAGAACAAAATTTATTTAAGATCAAACAAATGCATTTGCATACGTGCAAGTCAAAACGTATCAAATAAAAAGGAACGGAGGGAGTATCAAATTATTTTCTACCTTCAAATTGGTTTGAATGATACGGAGTACGACTTATATAAATAGAAGCGGCGTACAACTTTATAAGAGCGTAAAATTTTAATAGATAATAATATATATGTTAATTTGATTTCGGTAAATTGTATTTCTGTACTATTATGCTCCCTTTCTTCCGGTTTCTTTGCTTCATTTTCTCAAAAAAGTTTTCACAAAAAGTAAGGTCATGAGGCAAAGAAAATGGAACTGATGGAGTAACAAATATGATGTGATATATTTTACCTGATGTACATTGTTTACTTATTAACATACTACAATATTATTGACAAGTAATCAAGGCGCTTTTTTTATTTATTTTTACTTATGGACATTGGTAAGACAAGAGCTAATGAGCACCAAGCTAAGGTATGAAAACATCATAGAATTGAAGGGGTTATTATGCATAATATACATAGGGTGTGTTCTCTTCACCGCATTACAATACCTATCCATTACATTCCATTTCAATCCATTCCATTCCCAAGTCATCCATTCTAATCCCAGCAATCCATTCTAATCCAGACTAATCCCGACAAACCATTCGAATCCCGGCAACCATTCTAATTCCGTCTAATCCCGACAATCTATTCTAATCCTGGCAATCTTAATCCATTCTAACCTCGGCAATCCATTCTAATCCCGGCAATTCATTCTTAAAAATTAAAGTCTTCATTAAAATTAAAATCTTAATGAAACCGTTTAAAATTAAAATCTTAATGACATAATAATCTATATAACAAATTCGCTTTTTTTTTGCTACATATAATAATGTGTTAAAGATACATTTTTGCTACTTAATAATCTAAATACAATATTGTTACAAATAGTTGAATACATAAAGAAAATGCTTCAATTATCCTCGTATAATTTTTTCTCTTCCATATCATCACCTTGAAAGTAATTTTGTAAATTTAACAAACTCTTGGAAATATAATAATAATAATAATAATAATAATAATAATAACAACAAAAATAGTTTCTTGTTTAATGGATTATTTTTCTTTTGAAGAGAAATTTTGAGTGTATGTTATCTAATTTTTAGTTTAATTATAATTACAATAATTTTTATCCACATTCAAAATAGTGAAATATAAATTGTAAGATTGAACAGGCTATCGCACACCTATCAAAAGTAAACCAAACGACACTAACTAATGTAGCTAGGGTAGTAAGGATCGAATCCTCAGGGAAGCAGTTAAACTCTATTAGTTCTAAAAAGCTTAAACTGTGTAAAGAGCCTTGGTCGAGAAGTATTGACTAGCTAACTGACTATTGACTAATTACTAACTAATTACTGGAAATGACGAAGGATTAAACCAATAAACTAAGCCTAGGGTCATTCGGGTCACCAAGAACAACTAATGGATTCACTAACAAAGATCGTTCAATCTCACAATTATCGTCAAATTAGGGCTCACTAATTCTCTCGAATCTAGACTCCCTCGAAACTCATCTAGCGGCTCTCGCTCATGCCTAGACTAATTCCGCCTATTATTCAGTGGTCTTATTGTGGTATTTTTACCTCTCGGCATCAAATTCAACAATTACCAGAATTACAACTAAATCTGCGCACAATTCAATTGTAAACAAAGAAACCAATAATAGGAAATTGACTACTAATTATGGGATTGAAACAACCTAATTTAATTAGTCCATTGATTGATCAAGGTTTCCCTAACCCTAGAAATTAGACTACTCACTCATAATTATGAAGATCAAAACAAAAATAATTGTAAAAACCCTAATTGAATTCATGAAGTAATTAATAACTAAACTAATTAACATAAACAAAATTAACTAAATTAATTAAACCAGAAAGACTAAAAAGCATAAATTAAACTAAAATAAAGAACAAAACCAGAAGAATTACCAATTTGAAGAACAATTGAAGACTTGAATTGAATTGAAAATCAAAGTTATGAACAAACCCTAATTTCCCCTAATTTTATTTTGAGAGAAAAAAGTGCTTAATTCTATATCCTAAGAGAGTAATTCTAAATTATGAAAAGCATCAGTTGTTTCTGCCTAGAGAACCGTGCCTAATGTACCCCAGTTGGGCTTACAAAGCCTAAGTACGAAGGAAATAAAAGAAAAACAAAAAGTCGGGAAAAATCGTCTGATGCGGGCGCATAGGAGGTTTATGCGCCCGCATCAGACCTCCAGAATGCCCTTTCAGCTGAAATCTTGATTAAATGCGCCCGCATGTATTGTTTGTGCGCCCGCATATGAACGTCAGAAGCTTTATTTTGCTTCCTTTTCTTCTTATTTCTTCATAAATTCTTTAAGGCTTGTTTTACACTTCTTGACACGCATTTCCATGCACCTTCATTCTTATCCCGTCTAAGCTTTCCGGCTTCGTTCCGAGCCTCGGTTTTCGTGCCTGAAATTACAAAACATACCAAAACCGAGCATAACAACCGTGGATGATAAAAATCAACTAAAATGCTCTAAAATTGCCGGAAATTAATCAAACTTGACGAGACGCTTCAAATTAGCTAAAGAACATCGAATGAGCTAAAATAAAGCCAGATTAACAACTACTAGGCATAAAATTGACTCGAAAATACGGGGAAAAACACTATAAAAACCACACATATCAAAGATTCACAACCCAATTAACCAATAAAAGCTACTCACCTAATTACCTCAATATCAGTATATTCTTACACTTTAACACTAACGAATTGCTTTATTTTCAAATAAACAACATGTGTATTAAAAAGAAAAAATAAAAATTAAACAACCAAAATTAACCAACAAGAGTATTTAATTTCAGTTGATATTTGGACAAAACACCCAAAATATAAAAAAAATAAAATAAAAATCAAATAACCCTCATAACATTTTCACAATTCAACTTATTAGGTATAAAATTTATGGCTCCCTAGCACACAAAAAAAAGTATTTTTAACAACCCCTTACAAGTTTATTATTGTAATATGTTTTTGCAGTAAAAGCTAATTAGTTCAAATAACAATTAATTCTAATTCAATCCAATACATTCTAATCTAATCCAATCTATTCTAATCCCGACAACCAATTCTAATACATTGTAATCCCGACAATCCATTTTAATCCATTCCATTCCCGCACAAATCCTATGAAGAGAACAGCATAGTTGGAGTTGATACTAGTTTAATTTACATATCACCATATCCGAACATAAGGAGTTGTGGTATATATAAGATCATGAATAGTCTTAAGACTTAGATGTTGGCCTCATGTTTATTAACACAAGGCTCACAAATTTTTCAAAATTAAAGTGTAAGTCTTAGGCCCTGTTCTTCTCGACTTATTTTTACTTATTTTCAGCAAAAATAAGTTCAGTTCAGCAAAAATAAGATCAAATCAGTAAACATAAGTTCAGTTCAGCAAAAATAAGATCAAATCAGTAAACATAACTTCAGTTCAGCAAAAATAAGTTCAGATCAGTAAACATAAGTTCAGTTCAGCAAAATTAAGTCCAGTCCAGCAAAAATAAGTTTCAATCCTTAATAAATTGTTAATGATTTCATCAAAAATAAGTTCAAATAAGTAAAAATAAGTTCAGATCAACAAAAATAAGTTCAGATAAACAAAAATAAGTTGACGAGAACAAGGCCTTAGTAAAATTGTAAGTTCAGTATTGGTTTTTCAAGACTTAAACTTAGGATCAAAAGGTGGGAACTATTGTTTTTTAAAAATATTTTTTTTTGTCTTTATACAATATTTATATTTATTTGTTTATTTTAGTTTTTTTTCATAAGTCTAAATTAAATGAGTTTTAGGTGTGAAGAAGTAAATGTAGTTGGGTCTTAGAGACTCTTAAGAAGATGCGACACACAAATTGAATCTTAAGACAAGACCAGACTAATCTTGCCCTAACCCGAGACATCGATGTTTCCTTATAGAGAATTTTCAAAATAAGGACTCATCGATGTTCTCACTCTCCCGAGACCATTCGAAAACCTTTCAAAGCTAGATAAATTGGTTGGAACTCGCTTTCGATCATAAGGGACCCCGAAACTCCGAAAACTATAAGCTATAGCCTTCGTCTTCGACTTTTTAGGGCTCTATTCCATGCTTTGCCTTGTTTTTTTTACCCTAATTCTATAGCAAATGTTATAGGTGTCCCTAGGACGCCCCACGTAAGATTTTAGCCTCTAAATTCTTATTATGTTCCCTTATAAAGATTTTATGAAATAAGGACACTTCAATTTTATCATTCTATCGGGAATGTCTTCTTACCCTTTCTAACCTCTAAAAAATTGCTAAAGGGTCATCTTTTGAACATAGGGGCACTAAGTTAAATTATTGACAATTTTTTTTTTCTCGATACTCCAAACCTCCAAATTAAAAATAGTGAGTTGTAATCTTTATGTTCAGTTTCTGAAGGGCTATCCCACGGTTCATCTTGTTTTTGCCTTACATTTATACTATGTGTTGTAGGTGATCCTAAGACGTCTCACGTGTGTTTTTAGCCTCTAAATAACTACAAGTAATTAACTTGTTAGTGTGAGTAGCACACTTAACTCCACAATCATAGTAAGAGTGAGGGATAATCCAAATGTAGAGGTGGGAAAAATTGACACGACCCGATAACTCGACACGAAACCGACCCGTTTAATTAAACGGGTTGACACGACACGACACGTTTATTGAATAAGTTGGGTTAGGGTTGGAGAGTTCAACCCGTTTAAGTAAACGAGTTGACTCGACACGACACGATTCCATCTAATTATATACAATAGTATAAAAAAAAAGACGTGACCCGCTAACTCGACACAAAATTAATCTGTTATTCTTAGGTTTGGGTCAAGAGTATTAACCCGTTTAAGTAGACGAATTGGCACGACACGACACGTTTATTAAACGGATAGGATTAAAATCGGAGAGGTTCAACCCATTTATGTGGATGACACGTTTCCCAGCTCTACCCAAATGCTCGATTGGTTAGAGTTTTTATTTTATTTTATTTAAAAAAAAAACCCTCCAGAATCATCCTTCATCATCGAACCCTTCACTTCACTTCTAGCGTTCTACTTCCATTGATCATCATAACATTCACAAATTCAGTTCAATATCATCGTCAATAATCTAAGGTAATCCTTCAAACTTATTACTTAATTTCCCAATCATAATTGCTTTTAGTTTATCTTTTAATTCGTAATTAATTTGTTGTATTAGGGTTTATCATTTGAGTATGAAACTTGCTCATTCAAATTTCAGATTCTAATTTATTATTGTTAATTGTTAATGATTTATATATATATTAAACTCTATTATTTGCAATCAATGTAGTTTGTTTAAAGTTCAAAACTTCCAGATCTTCTTCAATTAGTTGTAGTTCGAATTATTGATTGAATTTTGGAATTATGATTTTTATAATTTGTTGAATTAATCTTTTTAATTGTATTATAATTAATTCAATTTCGAAATTATGATTTACTGTATAATAGAGGAGGAAAGTTTACTCAAGCTCAAAGTGTGTTATAATTGATTTGATTTTACTTGAGATTTTCTTAAATTGATGAACCATTTTGAATTTTACAAGTTTGCAATTATGATCGTTTAGTCCTTTAGTCTCCAGGGAATTATTCGAGTTTCCGATATCGCGTTGTGTTTTTGGGGTGGATTTGATTTACTTAGTTTGGTGGTGATTTGTGTGACCATTTACTTGATGTTAATTTTAAAAGATTGAGGAGATGATTGCGGATGGTTAGGAGCAGAAATAATCTAGGGCTAGGGAGATGATTGAGGAGATGATTGCGGATGGTTAGGAGCAGAACCATCTTTTTGTGTTAGGAGGGAGCTGTGGTCTAGGGCTAGAAATAATCTATTGGAAAGCTTTTGTTCTGTATTTTAACGGCTAATTTTGTGATTTGTGAAGAAACAAAACAAATATATACTGCTTGGGTAAATACTTAAATTGCTCTAATGTTTTGTTTTCAAAGGAAGATCTATTTGTCACAACAAAATTGCAATGGCCGATTATCTGCCTGCAACCACAGAGTCTCTTGCGGCTGCTCAGGAAGCGAATAGCGCTGCAGAGTCTATTTCAATCCTACAGAGAGTACTTGCAGATCCTTCATCTTCACCTGATAACTTGCGGATAAAAGAACAGGCAATCACAAATCTCTCTGATCTTCTTAGGCTAGAAAACAAGGCTGAGGACCTTCGGATTCTTCTGACCCAATTGAGGCCCTACTTCTCCTCAATCCCCAAAGCTAAAACTGCAAAAATTGTCCGTGGAATTATTGATTCAGTGGCTAAAATACCTAACACTACTGAGCTCCAGATCTCTCTTTGCAAGGAAATGGTACAGTGGACCCGTACTGAGAAGCGAACTTTTCTTCGCCAACGGGTTGAGGCTAGACTCGCTGCTCTGTTAATGGAGACCAAGGAATACACTGAAGCATTATCTCTCCTAGCAGGCCTCATAAAGGAGGTCAGAAAACTAGATGACAAACTTCTCTTAGTAGACATTGAGTTACTGGAGAGCAAACTTCATTTCTCGTTGAGAAATCTTCCCAAAGCCAAGGCTGCTCTTACTGCAGCTAGAACTGCAGCCAATGCCATATATGTACCTCCAGCTCAGCAAGGGACTATAGACCTACAGAGTGGGATACTTCATGCCGAGGAAAAAGATTATAAAACTGCCTACAGTTACTTCTTTGAAGCTTTTGAAGCCTTCAATGCTCTTGAGGATCCTAGAGCAGTATACAGTATGAAATACATGCTCTTGTGCAAAGTCATGGTGAATCAAGCTGATGATGTTGCAGGAATAATATCATCCAAAGCAGGGTTGCAGTACTTGGGTCCAGATCTTGATGCTATGAAGGCTATTGCTGATGCTTATTCTAAGCGTTCTTTGAAACTCTTTGAGGCTTCATTGGAGAATTTCAAGGCTCAACTGGAAGAAGATCCTATTGTTCACAGGCACTTATCATCCCTTTATGATACACTGTTGGAGCAGAACCTTTGCAGATTGATTGAGCCGTTTTCAAGAGTTGAGATTGCCCACATTGCAGAATTAATCGAACTGCCTGTTGATCACGTGGAGAGGAAAGTATCTCAGATGATTTTGGATAAGAAATTTGCAGGGACTCTTGATCAAGGTGCGGGATGCCTCATTATCTTTGATGACCGCAAAACTGATGCCATCTACGAAGCTACTCTTGATACCATTTCTAATGTTGCAAAGGTTGTCGACAGCCTTTTTGTCAGATCTGCTAAGATTATGACATAAGACAACAATCTTTGGGACCTCAGAGATGTGTTTGTTTCAGTGAAAAGCTCTTGCTACTCATAATATTAGGTCTGTTATCTATTACATCGAAAATGAGTTGTAGAAGCTGATGCTAATCTCAGTGTTAAAATACTGAGTTCTAGGTTGATACCATATCAATTTAATATTGTTAATAGCATGAGAGTTGCTTCAGTGTTGCGTTTGTCATTGAAAATCAACAAAATCGTTAAATATTTGAAATGTCTGGTAATTAGATTTCATCTTGTGGAGTAGTAATCTTCCAATTGGCATGAGGGGGAATTTACGAGCAACGATTAATGATGATCCAGGATCAGAGCTATGAAAACTGGGTGTGTTGGAATTTTGTCAGGTTGGGTCAATGGGTTGTGAACTTAGTGTGTCCAAGTCGAATTCAGCTTTAGTCGAATTGAAAGGAGTTTGCCCGGCTTAAAAATTAGTTTGCCCCTAAACATTATAATTTACATTATGAATATGAATATAGTTACAAATATGAGCATGGGAGTGGAGTTTTCTTACACGAAAGTGAACCATTCAAAGTTTATGAAATAGGATTTCCAATTTGTTTATTGGTGATTGAGAGTATTTAAACTTTCAAACTATCACCCAAGTTATACACCTTGAAATGGCTTTTTTATGTACTCGGAGCCATTATGACAATTAAAAATCGTTTCTAGGTGAAGGCATAAAAGAAGCTCTAATTAACAGAATTATCATGCAATAAACAACAATTTGTAGACTACAAACCCAATATCATGGACTGATCAGATCTGGAGTGTTACTTCATATTTCTCGACCAATACTTAAACAATGAAACATTCAATTTGAAACATTCAACTACTCAAACCCTAACTTCATAAATTTCATGACATTTTTAAAATATAAATCCTCATTTCATCATAATTAAACTACCCAAGAACCCTTCAAATTCTTTAGCTTGAAAAAACCTTTTATATAAAGCATTTCATCATTTATAATTTTCCTGAAAATCAAACATAAACTAAAAACTAAAACTAAAATCATCATGACTATCACAAGAAGCATCTTGATATTCAACATCATTGCTTCACTGTTTCTTACGTCCTCAGCCAAAAGTTGTAAGAACTACAAATTTTCCGACAACGCGGTCTATAAATCATGTGTTGATCTCCCAGTTCTACATGCCCATCTACATTGGAATTACAATTCCGGTGAAGAAACAGTTCACATCGCATACAGAGCAAAACAGACGTCCAGAGGATGGGTTGCATGGGGGATCAATCCAACTGGAAGCGGCATGATAGGAACACAAGCACTGGTTGCCTTCCAGAATAGTAAAGGCAGAATGAAAGCCTACACTACTCAAATTAACAGCTACAACCCTGGAATGAAATCCGAACCTCTAAGTTTTCCGGTCTCTGAGCTATCTGCACACTACGAGGATGAGGAGATGATCATCTCTGCAGTTATTGGCCCCTTGAGCAATGGAACAACTTGTAACATCGTCTGGCAAGCTGGAAATGCAGTGTCAAATGGAATTCCTCAGTCTCACCCACATTTCGGACCGTATCTTAGATCAACAGAAACACTGGATTTTCTGTCACAATAGCCCAATACTCTAGGAAGAAACATGCAGACAATCACTTTGTAATCAATAAATGGAACCAGTTAATCTTGTACCAAATGTACTTCTTGTTTTGCTCACATTGTATTATCCTAATTAACTCCAACAACAATATTACAATGAAAAATGTTCAAAACTTGCAGATATTGGTACTTCTCGATTATCTGTCGTTTCACGCTGTTCTTGTAGGTTATTCCAACTACAGCAACTAATAAACTGATTTATATAGTATCCCCAGATGTTTGGGAAGTTAAAATAGTAGTCAAGCTACTTCCAATTATTTTGTAGGAACATCAGTGTAGTTTCTAGCTAACAAAATGCAATTTTATATATTTGTCAATGAATTGTTAGATCTATGTTCCTAAGTCAAAAACTATAAAGCGAAAAAAGATTTAGTTGGTAGTTCCCACCCCGTTCAGAACAATGTAGCCAATCAAGTGATGAAAGCTAAGAATGAGTGATCATTTTACTAACGCATAGCTGCAACTCATCCTGCTTGGATTTTGTTACTGGGAGCTCCAATGTCCACTGCAAAATCATACAATCAGTGGGTAACAACCTGACAAGATAACAGGTACACATAAAAGATATTGAGCAGCCTGAAGTAAACACAAAACAGGTGAGATACTGATTTGCAAGATTGAGTGAGAATTGCAGTTAATAAACAACCAAAAAGCAGCGATCTGGATTACTTAATTTATCATTGACGTATTTTAGGGGAAGAGAAGATTAGCATGATAACAAACACACAAAAGATAAAGTCACCAGATTTCAATGGTATTGTTGTTTAATTAAAAGATCATGGAGTCAAAAACTGTGCCAGTGGGAGAACCCACTGCTAGTCCCAAGTCTGGATAAAGGAGGAGGGTTGTGGCAGGTCAGTGACAGCCAGCGTAAAACTTAGTTACATCTTATGACAAGAACCAAAATGACATGTGAGACGGAGACCTCAGGGAGCCCCGGTGCGACGAGTGGAAGGGTGGGATCATAGAGATCTCAAACGAGGTACGGGGAAACCGAAAATGACTTGGTGGGAAGGGGTTTAGAAAGGATATGAAGCTTTTAGATTTACAGGAGAATGAGGTTATTGATCGCAGGGGATGGAGGAGGAAAATGTATGTGGATGACAACATGGAATGATTAATTTTGGTTCATGTAGCTAATTTGGGATTAAGGCTCTGATTGATTGGTTGATTGGTTGGTTGATTGATGGAGTCAAAAACTAATGCGATCTAATATCTTATTGATCTATTGTATTTTGATAAATAGGCGTAATTACAGATAGTGCAACAGGTGTACACTAGTATAAGATCCAAAAGAACTCTAATGAACATGATAAATTTTCACCTCAAAAGCTCACCTCTTTGAAGATTTCACTGAATGAGGAGTCCTGAAAACCCTGGTGTCAAACAAGAGATGATCAATCAAGTAAGATGTTGGTACAAAAGGTGCTGCAAAACGAAAGCTTTAACCTTGAGGAAAAATAAGCAAGAAAAAAACAGAAATAAAAACGAGAAGCGTGCAAGAGAAATTTAGGGGCATACCAGCTTGCGAAACAGAACAAGTGATCCTTGATTTGATTCTCCAATTTTGGCACTGAATGTATGGATCCCAAGATTCTCAACAGCAAAAGACATCATCATCAAGACTGCTTCTTTTCCAAGTCCTTTGCCACGACTATGCTACCAAGAGAAATTACATTGCATAAGCGACAAATGTCAATAGTTAACATAATATTCACAGGAAATAGTAGTCGGACTTGGTTATGCAGCTGAAGGTCTGTTAAATGGATTATATGGCTGTGTATGTATCCCATTATCTCATGCAAAATTTTACAGAATTTTTAGCTTATTGCTTTGATTTCAATAGTTTTTATTGCTACTCCATGTAACATATTTGCGTTCCTAAAGTGAGTTTCAGCATGATGTCATGGCTCTCAACAAATAAAATCCTTACTGGAATGAAACGCAAGTCTTCGGCAACCTTGAGCAGCATATAGACAACAGCATCTATATATAATCTATAAGCGGGAATTTGAAGTTCATAATAGGAGTGGTTTTACATAAGGTACACATAGTGTGAAATTTGAAGTTCATGCTTAGTTTTGAGAAGTGATCACGGATCAATTCTGTTTACCATATTTTAACTTTTTTCCAAAAAATAAAGTTAAGGCACATTGTATTGGCAACGTTAGAACAATTTCTAAATTGTAATGCTAACAGCTTTGAGAACACTACCAATACAACATGCCTGAAGTCTTCAACAACATTTTATTCGTGATGGTATTTCGAGTAGTTATTCTTCTTAGTTATTTTCTCTCTTCAATACAAGTATACAACAGCTACACCGCCAATGGAACAGTTCATTATCTCTGTTATGAACATCACAAGCATCCTCCAGAATCCAAGTAAGTAGCTTACAAAATCCTTAAGTTAGTGATCACCTATTTGGATTAAATGCCATTTACAGCTCCAGCCTGATTTACTCACACAAACATTATTTCAAGTTTCAACTAAAGCATCTACGTAGCATATGGCATAGAGGCAGGTTCTTTAAACTATGATGTCTGCTCATACCTAAATACCCAAACAATCCATCTACTCTTTCTAGATGAGTTGGCAACATGACCAATAACATTTCAAGCATCAGAATCACAGCTACTCGTCTATAGTGCGTGACATCAGATACAACACATTTACTGTCACAATCCTAAATACTGAAATAGTCTTCCCCACAGCCACAAAATATTATTCAGCGATATATTCCAAATTTTCCAAAACACAGAATTTATCCATAGTATAACAATCAGAATTGTCAGTGCTTATCCATTCAAATTATCCTCTACTTGTTGGAAATGAACTAGCGTGCAAAGAGTAAACAGTGAGGCTTCTTTTGAGACTTGTGACTCATAATAAATGGTTCACCACATGAGGATCTAGCAATTCTAAAGATCAAGAATGCAATAACAAAAGAAGAAAAAAAAAAGGACTAAATAGTCAAATACAGTTAATTCCAATGAGATTCAAGTTTCACTGATATCCATATTTCTGCAGTAGACTAGGATATAAATATAGCACACCCACTGAACAATATACACTAAAAATGAAAAAGGAGATACCTTTTAGGCTCTGCTATCATAATCTCAACCTCTGCAATTTGAGGGTCCTCGGGATCATTCATATAGATGTTGACATCACCTACCATGGCTGAAAAATATGGCAGTGAAAGTGTTAAACAATTCATAACATATCAACTTAAAGAAGCATTCATTAGACCCATAGAAATCCGCATAACTATGATGTCGCACATAAAATCTACCTTCAACATGGGGCTGGCCATGCAGAAACTCCCCCTCAATCATCTGCTTATCCAAAACAATGAAAGTGCGCTCTGAAAAAATACCCATCATTTATTATAACTCAAAGAACCATCGAATATAGAAAGAAGTCATCACATTTTGTGCATTTAATCAGCATGTTGTTTATCAAAATTTTAAGACTACCATAATCAGTAGAACTAAGCCATATAATGCAACAAAAGTGCTTCCACAAAACACAAAAAGGAAAGCACCTATCACTTCAGTAAGGACAGAAATCGCACGTATTCTTTCTTTCTTTTTTCTTTTTAAATATTGATATATAAAAAAGAAAGACCCCCAAACTCTCAAAGCACGCTGAGTACCACTCCTTCCCTAACATATCTTCTTCACATATACCATTTCCACCTTCCATTTAATTTGTCAGCTAATACAATTAAGTTACTGGACCTGCATTACCAGTTCCACTGTTTCCAAGCATTTATGGATTCCACATACACTATTCTCTGATGGATTCCTTTGCAATGTTACAGTGTTGATGAAAACAACTCTCTAATCAGCTATGATGTTTGTATAATCATTTAATATATGCACACCCCTCAACTTCACATCTTACTAAGTGAGTAAGTTTCAACATGTGCATGTCCTCACGATTCACATCTTTATATGTTCCGATACATGCACATTTTCACGACCTCATTCTGTTTTAATTAAGTTCCAATGTATGCACAGCTGCAAACCTCCATACATCACATCATGTTACATTCCGTGATTCCAATGTGTGCACTCAGTGCACAGCCTCACACTTCACACCTTGTGAACTTGTTAACTTTATTTGCAAGCGCTTGTTATGCATTCAAAACACATTGGGTAAGAGACTTGTAGTAGCCTTCTATAATGGCTTCTTCTTGTTCTAAATAAATCATGGAGATTGAATATTGGGCAGTTTCTTTCCCTTTAGCAAAGCCTACCAAACTTAACAACACTCCGGCACTCCCCACTATCAAGTCTCAATTCTCCTACTATCTACAACACTAATTCCTTGTTTTCTCCAATTACACAAACTACTGAGTCCCAATTTCCAACGAAGTTGATCCAACATATTCATAAACTTGCACACAACCAACTTAGTGTTATTCAAGTATCACAACATCAATAACACAAACCCACTCCCAGTAAAAACCCATCATATATTATCCAACATAAATTGCCTCCAAAGTATAAAGAACTATATAGAATCTTACAAACTAACAAAACCCCATCATACATAATTACAAGATAAATACCACCAAAGCACAAAAACCTCAACAATCAACAAAATCAATATAACCCACCACTAAAATTGCAACAACAAAGCCCTAATCATACACAATATCAACATAAACACCTCAACAATCACACAAAATCAGAAAAACCCATGTTATAAAATGCAACATAAACAACCTCAATCATCACCAAATGAAGTAATTCAAAAAACCCCATTAAAAGAAAACGATTGAATATAAAAAAGGAAGTAACTTTAACCCAAAAAAACATAAATTAAGAGAAAAAAAAGCAATACTAAGAGGGTCTTGAATCCAAGAAAGCTGCATTTCAAACTCTTGATCAAGGGTAAGTGGCTCAGAACCAGTGGCAAACAGAAGACTAGGATCTTTCATCCATTCATGGTATTTTGGAACATGTTGTTTCATGTATGCCACTAATATTACCTTTTCTCCTTCCAAACTAATTCCTCCCATTGTAAAAGAAAGTTCCTTTTTTTTTTCTTTCACTTTCTTTTTGGCTTGAAAATGTTCTTACTGTATTTTGGTTGAGGGTTGTCTAATTGATTTGCGATGACCGATTAAAGTTCCAATTTAATTAGGGTGCACTAATTAGAATTATTCTATCACAAAGATTATAAAATTGACGAAATTTAATCTATTGGATCATTGTTGAACTTATGTGCATCACCCTAACTAAGTTTGTTAATATTGGTTTAAATGAAATATGGTTAAAACAGTAAGAAATGGTTTTGGCACTACAAAAATTGATTTTGGCATTTCAATATGCCGATATTAGTTTTCAATTAGAACTTGATGGATATGGATGAAACTCGGTAGTAATTTACTAATCTTCAAGTTTATTACACTCGATTCCACTTATATAATGCTAGATCAAATACTCATTAGACAAACATGAGCAAAATATAGAGAAAATGTAAGAAGTTATGAAGCATGTGATAAAAAAATCAGTTAACTTTTCAAATGTTTTTCTTAACTTTTGGTGTCTTTTTTTCTTTTAGATTAGACTGTTTGACCAAACATTAGCGCACAAAGCAAATGCAAGGCTAATTAACTAATTAAGGCACCGAACATAAAGGAGCAAATTTGCATCCTTTTATGTTGATCCTCGTACTTTTTATCTTGGTTTTTCGATTGTGGAAGGATCGAGTATTGTCACAATTGATTGATGAAAGTTCGAAAAGGAGAGAGAAAGTGAGAATAATATAAAAACATAAAGTGGGATTTGATCACTAACACTGGCCGCTATTAGTTAGGTCGGTCTTTGAAGTAGCAAGGAAGATGCAAAGCTATTTCTTAGTTGCATCGGTCTAATAGACTTTCATGTGTTTCTTATTTAAGGCATGGTAATAAACTGGAATTTTTAAATCAATCAATGAGCGTAGTAGCTTGTATTGTTTTATAAACAAAATCCTTAATTAATCAATATCATTGCTCTTAGCTATAAGCTTATTTCAAATTTAATAATGATTTTGGTACTATTAATCTATAATAGAGCAATGCATTAAGCGGATCATATGCTTGGATTCCACTTAGCTTGCAAGCCAAGCACAATGTATACATCAAAGCATAAAAGAAAAGGAAATGTAACAAAGTCACTAAATTCATCATGAAATTTGCATTAGAAGCAAAATATACATGTTGCTCATCATTTCAAGTTCACAACACACCAAACATCATACTTGATACATGCCCACTACTAAATATTTAATGGTGTCAATAGCCGCAATTACCATGGCTTAAAAGTTAAGCATGCTTTGCATTATGTCTTTCCTTAGCTAATCACACTGATTATCACACACACTACTACCCATCTGCACCATCTACATCATTAGATATGTAGTCCAAATATATCCTTTAACCAAAACAATAATAATAATAATCTCAATCTCTTACTTCAGATCCTTTAATTTGATTTTTGCATAGCTCTTAACTCCTCCATTACAATGATCCTCTTTCTCCTATGTTTCCTAGTGGCCTCCCCTCACTTCCGGCCTGTCACCTCGGCTCGTTGTAGCACAACCACTAGCACCAAGTCCTTTGACAAATGCATGACACTATCCACCCAACAGGCCTCCCTTGCGTGGACCTACCACGCGCACAATGCCACCCTAGATCTTGTCTTCTTTGGTACCTTCATATCTCCTTCTGGATGGGTTGGTTGGGGTATCAACCCTAGTTCCGCGGAAATGACAGGTACACGTGCCTTAATCACCTTTCCTGACCCTAACTCTGGTCAATTAGTAGTCCTCCCTTTTGTTTTAGACCCTAATGTTAAACTCCAAAAATCTCCTTTACTATCACGTCCTCTTGATCACGTCCACTTATTGTCATCATCCGTGGCAATGTATGGTGGCAAACTAGCCACAATTCATGATGGTGCTCAAGTCCAAATCTATGCCACAATCAAGCTTTCACCAAACAAAACAAAGATTCACATTGTATGGAATCGCGGTGTTTATGTCCAAGGATATTCGCCAACAATCCACCCTACAACAGTCAATGACCTCTCAAGTGCAACCACAATAGACATTCTTTCAGGCACTGCAAGACATGAGAATGACCTAAGAACATTGAAGATGGTACATGGTGTTATAAATGCAATTTCATGGGGTGTCATGCTACCTATAGGCATTGTCATGTCTCGCTACCTTAGACACATACAAGCCTTAGGACCAACATGGTTCTATGTTCATGCCGGTATGCAGCTCACTGGATTCTTCCTAGGAACCATTGGGTTCGGAATTGGGCTAAAGCTCGGACACCTATCACCAAGCAATGTGTATGGGTTACATAGGAAGCTAGGATTTATCGCGGTATGCTTGGGAAGTCTTCAAACACTTGCATTATTGTTTAGGCCTAAGACTACAAACAAATATAGAAAGTATTGGAAATCATACCACCATTTTGTAGGGTATGCATGTGTGGTCATAGGAGTTGTTAATGTATTCCAAGGGTTTGAAGCAATGCAAGCAAATCGGTCTTACGCGAAACTAGCTTATTGTTTGTGCCTTTCTACATTGCTTGGTGTAAGTATAGCTTTGGAGGTTAATAGTTGGGTTGTCTTCTGTAGAAAAGCTGAAGAAGAGAAATTGAAAAAGGAAGGAACCATTACAACCTCAGAGAATAAGCATAGTGGAAGCTTCAATTGATTTTTTTTTTCCAAATTCTTTGATGTTTAATAGGGATTATTTTTGCAACACAAAATAGTCGATTTTTTCAGGCTAATTACTCCAAGAAATTTTGTTTTGAAGCCTAATTTTTTCCCTTCTATAATATTTGGGAAATGGATTGTTTATTGCTTAATTTTACTGTTTTGTTTTTGTCTGATCTTGCCTCTTATGTAGTTATGTGTTTGTTTTGTGTAAATTAGAAGATACATAGTATATTATATTATCTTGATTTCTTGATATAAGAAAAATGAAATTTGAAAAGTTTCAATGGAATTGAGCATCGAGTATTTATCCAAATTAATGGCAAATATTTTTTCGCACCCCTGTATTTATGGTACAACCGGTCACTTCTTAATGTCTTACCTTAGTCTATGTTGCTACAATACAAGAATGGAAAAGGTCATTATTTCATGGTGGTGCAAACCTTAGGACTTCACTCCCTAACAGTTCTTCACCAATCCATTGTCAACCAATTATCCAATAGAAGTACGTACTTTTCAAAGTTTTCTAATGTTGTTTTGATTCTAAGGAAAATAGGAAGAATTATTTAAATAAATTAATAAAAAAGTGACGCACACTAGTACTTGAAGTTGGTGGCTTATCAATCGCTCTGTTTGCCTGTTTGATGCAACTTCATGCAAGAACTAATTACATGAGTGGCTTCACTTGCAAAGGTAAGGTTTTAAGCCAACAGGATTATTAAACATTCATTATTGCTTGTACAAAGTATAGCACAATTTATGGAATATTTAGGGGCATTATAAATGATGAATATAAAAAATTAAATAAAACACACACAATCTAATTAGAATAAAGCATTCTTATACTGACACTGATAATTCTGACTGAAGTGGTTAGCAGTAAGCTAACCTGTATGATGTATACGTACACAGTGACAGACTGACAGTAGCACTACTAATGAACACATCATTTGATATCATTAGTGTTCTATCTGCAACTTTCTCTAACAAAGATCGCTAACATCTAGAAATAAACATGCTAAGTTGCTAAACTTAAATAAATACAGATGTGCAGGCTTTCTGGAGCGTAAATTCACTGAACTGATGCGTCAGAATCGTTGGCCTCCTCTTCAGAAGTTAACTCTGAGTCTTCTTCCTCATCTATACCATCAAAAGCTTTGCTCGCCATCATTTTTGTTAATGCTACTGATTTACTGGCCCTCTGGGATCGTGTACCTGATTGAACAATTGAAGGAACAACAGACGGTGGGGATTCTTCCTCATCAGACGAGCTTTCTTCACGCTGTACGCGTCTTCTTGAACGGGTTGGTTGAGTAGAACGCGGAACTGGTGTTGGTGGTATATCACTTGAATGTTCTTCGTCTATATTATACTCCAATTCCAATCTCCCTAGGAGCACCAACAAATATAAAGTTCAACAATGAAAACAAAACTAAATTTTCAGAGAAAATAATTAAGTTTTTTTTTTTTAAAAAAATTTCAATCAATATTGTGAACATAACAAATTCCCATCTCACGGCTGCATGCCTGCATCCTTAATGGTCATATAAATCTTATGCAGATATAAATCAATTAAACTATCATTAAACGATAATTCACTTGGAAGATAATGACAAAGAAATGGTTACATTCATCATTTCATATTCGCCAATGAAAGAATAGTCTCAAATAAAAAAACTTAGGAACGGGTACATTAAGGAGCCACTCACATCCACAGTCCCCTCTCACTATTTCAAAGCTCTAGCCACTCTTGAATAATCTAGACCTCAATTAAACAATAATAAAAGTAATACCAAGTGACAGCAACAAGGATTAACATTGCATTGTAACGACATCAACATTAAGGATCCTGAATAATCTGTAATTTTCTTTTACAACGATGCTCAAAAGCTAGGCCGGCCTTCTAAGTTCTAATTCTGTAATCAGCCATCATACAATCATACGTCAGTGGAACTTTGTACAAGATGGGGGTTACGTTCAAACTTCAAGTCCACTTACTCCTTGGGTTCTCAACTGTGAGTTTGAGAGGGCCATATGTAAATCATAATGACTCCATAATCCTTGACCTCTCCCACCACTAGAACCAAACTCACTAAAGAACCAATTCCATAAATCATAAACCACCAACCCCTTTCTATTATCAAACTCCACCATCACCCACTTCTTGCTCTACAAACACCCACACTCAAATCACACAAACAATCCAAATATAAAACGTGACCGAATACACCTTTAACCATTTTCATTACCTGTCAATTTTTTATTTAAAATTAATCGCAATTTTCGTAAAACATTATTATGTGCTGGAATCATAATGATACATCTACAAAATATCACCTTTCATCCAAGTTAACAATGAAGGTAGTGGGGGAAGTAAGACAAGAAGGTGAAGAACTGGCTTGAAGAAAGTAGCTGCTGTGGTAGAAATAGAGCAAGCGGTAGAAGTATTAGAAGGAAAAGGCAGGTAATGAAGGGGTAGTGAAAGAGAATAAGTGGAAGAGCAGCAGTTATAAGAACAGATGAAGAGCGACTAAAAAAGAGGAGAATATGGAGTAAAGAGAGGGAAAAAAAAAAAGGAGGAAAGGGACCAAATGAACAGTGTTTTAAATATTTGTTGTAGCAAGCAAACACTTGATTTAGGTATAGATTAGGCATTTTCAGATCAGTTAAGTGCTTTCATTAATAATTTTGAAGTTATCTAATTTAATTAACATATTTCAACATTGCCGTCATACTATGCTCTATAACTGTGTAATAAATACCACACGACAACTAACCTGTGAGTCCTCTATTAAAAACACTCAACTGCTCAAAACTGACAGCTCTAATCCTATAAAAAGTAACTTTGCAAAGTCATTTCTGATATTATCCTAGGTATTAATATGCTTCTAATATAAAAAAAAGGGCAACCAACTTCTGCAAAGTTGAATTGGTACCTCAAAAACTAGCAAGTTGGTTTGGTAATTACGTATTAGTCATGATTACCTTGCTGGCAAGCAACAATCATGGACAATATCCAGAGCTACAATAGCCAGACCTTAAACTTTATGGCTAATATCTAAAGTTGCTTTTATTATTTTCCTTCATTATTTGGAATACCTAACCTTTATGTATTTCATGCATACAATTTTCCACGTTTGGAATTCACAAAGACACTTTTATTGTCTTCTAGATCAAAGTTGGGAAAAAATCATAACCTAAGAACTTGTGCTTTTGTAAATTCACAATTAGGATATCAAAAAAAAAAAAAAGCGAGGATAATTCCTACTAGAAGCTAACAGTTTCATATCTGGCTTTCAGCTACCAGACACTGCAATTGTTATTTAATCATTATAAAAACATTACCAGGACAAGAAAAGGGTAAAAAGATTTACCAAGAATGAGTACAGCGTTGTCTCTTGACATATCCTGGTCTGGACTGTCATCCAGCTCCTTCAAGTGTTTTGCCATGCCAGTCAGCTCTTTAACCACCTCTTTATCATATGAGACGGATCCAGCAATACGATTCAGAAGAAGCCGCATCAACTTGATTGCTCCTTGTTCTGACACTCGGAAATGAAGTAATACCATAGTCTTGCAGAGTGCTGACACATAAGCCTTCTCAGCAGCTGTTTTCTTGGACTGGAAACTGACCACCTTATGAACGCAAAAGGGTAGAAATTACTAATAACAAGGTCAAATTTAGATTCTAATATGTTACCTTGTGCCAAGTTAATTGAAAACACAGAGTTCACACAGCATAGAAGAACTTTCTACTGCAAAAGCATATATGCCTCGATATAGACTTATCTGCTCAAATGTGTTTCATAAAAGAAACCAACAGAGAACTGTAACCTAAATACCAAATTACTACCTTTGTTTCTTATTAGTTGAAACACTAGGGTATTATTTGTGAGATATAAAACATTCAGAAATCAACAGAAAACTGTAAGCTTAATATGATTCCAACAGCTGAGAGAAATTTACAGGTTCAGACTAATATGAGACTCAACGCTCTCTTGCAGCATGCCCATGACAATCCTACTGTGAAAGTACTACTATTATCAAGTAAACTCACAAAATCATGATCACAAATGGACACGTGATTCAGCGTTGACATTTTAGGGGGAAAAAAGAAGAAGAATGTTACAGAAAAGTAAAAGTTACTTTCATCTACCATTTAGATGTCAATTTCAAAAGTGATACCTCAACGAAAATGCGTATAGCAAGACCCTCCTCTCCAGCCTCAACTTCATCCGTGTGCTCTACAGATCCTCCATTTTCCTCAGGCAAATTATTTGCATTGTTATCAGACTCCTTTTGATACAATGTTGACTGCATCATCTGCAGCATAAAGCGTGATGCTTGAACTGCACGTTTACGCTTATTAGATATCATGGCAGTTGATCCCCCGTGATTCCCATTAATTCCAGGCCACATTGCTCGCATTGCTGGAATAAAGGCCTTCGATAGATGCTTCTGGAAATCAGGATAGAACATAGTATATGTCATGCTTCCACAATGAAATATGAACAGCTTTGTGTTATATAAATATGCCATCATCCACACATTAGGAAGTAGTTTACTTACCTTATGATTAGCTGAAATCGAAGGGTAATGCTCGAAAAATACTGATAGACATTGCTTCATCCTGTGAAAAACATATATGAAACAAAATAAGGAAACAGAGCCTCTATAACTATCCCTGCAAGCAGAACTGAAAGGATCATCAGGATGCTAGACTGCTAGTTGAAGTGTACCTCCATTGTTCACTGTTCTCCTCGCTGAAATAGAAAGTAATCAACTTCGCCAAAATTAAGGAATGTAAGGAACCAGGTATACTAGGATAATTCTCACTCAAAAGAAGAATTTTCGCAAAACCCTCGGCAAGAGTAGCTTGGACGGATTCATTATCATCAACATCTAATGTTTGGTCAACAAAATTACTTTCTAATCCAGCATATAAAAGATGAAGCACGCCATCTTTGACCACATCAAGTTTATTGCATATTTCGGGAGAAAGATGCAGCCGATTATCAGGAACTTGTGAGAGGAAGTCCTGCCCTATAGCTCTGTCAACTTCTTGAGGACCATGCCACATTACAAGATCTATTAGTCCCTTCCCAGCAAGAAGACTAATTGAAGAGGGGCCCTTGACAAATGAAAAGCCTAGTTGTTTTACTACTTCTTCACTTGGCCTTCTTTCCAATAACCCATATAGACCAAGACATCTAACAGCAACTCTTTGCACATCCAAATTAAGATGCTTGGCCTGCATACATTCTTTATTTTAGTGACTATATCTAGTAACATAATGCAGATGAGGTAGGATTAAAAAGTGCAATAACAGTGTAAATCAAAAAAATCTACATATTTATACCCCTGGAAGCAGCAAGGAGTTTAGTAATTCAATGGCTTTCCCATGTAGCCAGTGCAAAGATTTTGTATTTTCCAATACTAGACCAGCAACAGCCAGGCAATGCAACCACTCCATGAAGTCGGCACTCCTTTCCCTGCATGGCTTAGCAAGTTCTTCTACAACCCGAAAAATAACTTCTTCAAACTCTCCATCAGCAGCATGAACTTGCCTTGCCAACCCTGCTACTGCAGTGGCCCAGTCCCTGTCACCACCAAGATTGATGCCATCTCCTATGACAATCTTGTTACTGTTGCTATCTAGTTCATATTCAAGAGGCTTATGCAACAAGGCCTGCACAAATGTGCTGGCAATCTTTCTGATTGTAGAATCGGAGAAGTCAAGCAAAGCACCAAGCAATAAAAGTTGCCGCGATGCAAAGCGATGATTTGCTCCTGGAAAAATGTCACTTTCAGATGGAGCACAATAGCACACACAAAATCAGCTCAGAGAAATAAAACCAACCCACTTACCAGCTGCAATATGTGCTTGGGCCAATTCCACATAATCAGAAACAGTTGCTGGTAGCACTTTCTCAAGAAGTTCACTGCAGTCGGAAGATTCTGCTGCATAAACCGCAGCTTCAGTTCCTCCAGTTGCAGCAGCATCAGAGCCTTTCGCCTGTCAGCATACAAAATATGTGAATATAAGTCCATATTAGGGTATTTCCTTGAAGCCACTCTAGAAAAACCACTCATCAAATACAGTCATTTATAGAGTATACAGCAAGGAGTCAAGGACCTGATTAGAAAGCCACTCATATATTCATATCTATAACAATTAGGTATAGTTCTTAGTTCCATAACATTTTCAGTATGAATCACCACTATAGAGGGGTCATTGCACTACTGAAGTATCATTCCACTTATATTCAAGACTATCAAGAGAGTAACAAAGATGGTTATTCATTAAACTTAAAGTCTGTAAGAAGAACTGACTACACTGTACACTACTTAACTGCAACTAATATTAACACCCAATGATTTTTTTCTGTTGGAAGAATTTTCGGCATGCAACATAAGAGTGATAAGACTGACATTAGATCTTCCAAACTCCCGGCAGTGAAAAGGAATCTATGACTTAACAGATTCAAAAAAGTGACTTGTTCTCAAGTAATCAATTAATCAAGGCAGCTAACAGAATCCAGATGCAAATTTGTCAATTGCATTTCATTATCAACTTATCATTGAGGAAAGCCTTTCAAGCTTTTTTAAAATACTATCGAAGACTCAAGGTAGTTAATTACCTTAAGGCAGCACAAAAATAATACGAAATTTTTGTTCTATTCATGGAAAAAGTTGGCACATAATTTCAAAATGTTCATCAAACATGGTTAGAAATGCATACTTGCAAATAATTATAAAATTTTTCAAATAATTTTAAAATTCATCAAATGTATAAAAATGTTCATCAAATAAGTTTACTTTAGTGCACAAATCCACAAGTTTACTAGCAAAAAAATTAACCAACTCACTAGCATGCCAGAAGTGACACACAAAAGTATTACAAACGATTCGGCATTCATAGTATATAGAGCACTATAATTTCATAAATTTCAAAGCTTGGACTAAATAAGAACAGCATGGC
Organism: Suaeda aralocaspica; assembly: GCA_016808085.1. Classification (NCBI taxonomy): domain Eukaryota; kingdom Viridiplantae; phylum Streptophyta; class Magnoliopsida; order Caryophyllales; family Amaranthaceae; genus Suaeda; species Suaeda aralocaspica. Next base: position 2,592,599 of record PYUH01000490.1, read on the forward strand.
ACATTATGGTACAGTATGCATGACAATGCTCGATAGATTTGATAAATTTTGGCCTACTCACACACATTAAGGACATGGGATGGACTAGTTCCAACCGACATTTAAAGATTTTGGCCCGGCACAGCCACATGTTCATCTTCAACAGGCCAGGTGCGGACATGATACGGCGTAGTGCCGTCTTTAACTTACTCACATAGTAGGCGAAAAGCAATACCTATTTACTTCGATGATGGACTTTCATATACTTGTTTGTGGGTATACATCCATTCGTGCTCCTTTTGAGCATAGAATTGACTTGTAATGGAATTTTTATTATAAACCCTTCCAATTCAGGTCAATATCAATAAATTCCAGATTCGATTTTACATAGAGAAATTTTCCAGAAGTCTGTCAAATGGATGTTACAGACAGGTATCAAATAGTCTAGCATTATACCACTCCATTCCATAACAGATTTTTTGATCATGAAAGAATGGATGTAAGAGAGTGTGTGTGTGTGCATACAACGATACAAGTATAGAATAAAGAGCAATATTCTTTGATTCCTAACAGCTTAGAATTTCAAAAACTTAACATTGACATATTTCTACATTCCAATTCCCATAGACCCATGCCACCTCAAAACAGTAACAAACTTAAATCAATAGTTTTTCTACTGTGAACACATGGACAACAAAACTAATACACCAATCGATTTTGATTTTGAATTTGTAAGAATTGAACTTTCCAAGCATTAGAAAGAAAAATAGCAAAATAAAGTCCCAAGATAATAAGAATAAGAGAAATTGCCTACTTGGGCCTTTGTGTGTAAGTGCTGGCACACAACTCGCCAATATAGAGCAACCTCTGGCTCTAATAGTTCAAACTCCGGACTGCAATTATCTGAATCTGCAAAAATTTAATTCAATCTATAACTCAAATGAAAATTTTACAGGCAACACATGTATTGATTCTTATCAGCCTATAACTCAAATGAAAATTAATTCAACCTATAACTTAAATGTAAATTAATTCAACCTATAACTCAAATGAAAATCTCAGGAGTCATAATTCTTATCAGCAGGCATGATCTTTAAGCTAGAAGATACAATGTAACACATTCAGTCAAAAGCATACTTTAAACTGGATATATATACTTTAAAAAGGTGGCTGTTAATGCTCAAACCTCTAGCTTCATCAGGGGATGATTCTTTGAACTGTTGTATCCGCTGACTTCCATCAGGCTTACACATTCCAGCACTTAATAGAGCCTTCATAACAGAAACACCAACTTGCTCATATGTCTCCACATCAAGGTACTTGAGAAGTTCAACAGGATTATTGTTGCAACTTTTGCATAACCATTCATCTTTCAATAACATTAAACATTCTTTCACAACTGCTGGTGAACGATCTGATAGTCCTCTCTGAAGTATCAAAGTCCGGAGCTTGATGCTGGAAAGAAATTTTACAAATGATCAAATAAATAACATTAGATTATTAAACAGGTTTCTTTCCTGATGCCGCTCCAGTCTATTCCCACACAAAAAGGAGGGTAAAGGGAGCGGGGCAGACCTTTTTTGTTCACAGGATAACAAGGGGAGACACAAACTGACAGACTTTTCTTTAATGCTAAGTTCCGTGATAAACAATACAATTTACAGATCAACACTTTTCGTTACATTCTATTAATATAAAGTCTAGCTCATCTCATTGAACACTACACTTTTTTCTGTAAATTAATTCTTTCAGGTGGTTAAGGACATGATAAAGAAAGGTATACCACGAACGTATATTGACCTGGTTAAGGACATGTATCGGGAGGTGTCCACAAATGTTAGGACTTGTGGTGGGTTGACTAAAGACTTTCCTATCACAATTGGGTTGCACCAAGGGTCAGCGTTAAGCCCTTTTCTTTTTGCAATAGTTATGGATGAAGTAACAAGGTCAATCCAAGATAAGTAACCATGGTGTATGTTGTTTGCGGATGATATCGTATTGGTGGATGAAACTAAAGAGGGGGTTAATGCCAAATTAGAGCAATGGAGACAAAGGTTGGAGTCCAGAGGGTTTACGCTAAGTCGGAGTAAGACGGAATATATGGAATGCCGCTTTGGGACTAAGAGGTAGGTAAGTAATGCAGTGGTAAGATTGGATGGAAAAGCCCTAGATATGGGGGAATGTTTTAAATATCTCGGGTCATTCATCCAAAAAAATGGTGATATTAACCAAGATGTGACACATAGGATTAAATCTTGGTGGCATAAATGGAGAGCAGCTACGGGAGTGTTATGTGACAAAAACATCCCGTTAAAGTTGAAGGGGAAATTCTACTGGACTGCGATAAGACCAATGTTGCTCTACGGTACAGAATGTTGGGCTTACAAGAAGGACTGAAGGAGCACATTCAAAAAATAAGAGTTGCGGAGATGCGGATGTTGAGATGGATGTGCGGGAACACTCTAAGGGATAGAATCAGAAATGAAGTAATACGTCGAAAAGTTGGGGTTGCAGACATAGCAAGCAAATTAAGGGAGAATCGTTTGCGTTAGTTCAGACATGTGAGACGGAGACCTGAGGGAGCCCCAGTGCGATGAGTGGAAGGGTGGGATCATGGAAATCTCAAACGAGATGACTTGGTGGGAAGGGGTTAAAAAGGATATGAAGCTTTTAGATTTACAAGAGAATGAGGTTCTTGATCGCAGGCGATGGAGGAGGAAAATTTATGTGGATGACCACTTGGAATGATTAATTTTGGTTCGTGTAGCCGACCCCAATTTTTTGGGAGTAAGGCTGTGATTGATTGATTGATTGATAATTCTTTCAGGTGGTTACTGAATCAATATATCCAGCCTCAGCAACTATTTGCTAAATCATCCAGCACCAAACAGCATTGTAAAATACAGAAATGGATATGACGATAATAAGGACTTCGTTGTTCCAAATATACATCATTATCTTCTCTTCTTAAACCACATAGCCATTACCAAAAGAAGATTCATAAAACCCCAAAGAATCCTCCAAAGTACTCAGGGATAGAAACACAGGTCAATCATGTGGAATTGTTAAACAGGTAATGTAAATTTACCTAAGGCTATGAAGAGGGAATTTGTTGGCCAAGACAATATAGGCTGCTTTGCGTACTGATTCGCTAACATCAAGCGTACACCCGATGATCACTGAGGAAGTTGCATTCGAGGGGGGTAATGATAGCAACACAGTCTTTCTTACATCCTGCCAAGTTGCATCACAAATCAACATCACCAATTTCTAAGCTAGAAAGTACATTAAAAAAAAAAAAAAAACGTAATTTTGAACAGCTTACTAATACAAAACAGAAAATATACATACTGCAATTTGGTCTGAATCCAATGTTTGAATGAATAAATCAAGTATGTCACAGTTCTCACAATCATTCACAAAACGTGAAAGAGCTCTAATTGCATATGTACGGACTACAGGAATCTTGTCTCCCACCCGTGTGACCATGCTCTCAATCACCTCATCCCAGAGCTCATTGCTCACCTCTGCATCATCTGGCAACCGCATTATGATCTACAAAGTTAAAAACATCACAAAGAATAAGTAAAACAAAGAGACATACCAATGATACCACATATACGGAGCATGAATCAGAAAGGTCAATTGAAAACTTAGAAATATCCACCCCTAGAATGTAAACGAGGCTGCTCTATGATTTCACACAGCAATAAGCTTACAAAGTAAGATAGAAAATAAATAAATAAATAAATAAATAAGGTAATGAAAACCAGCTTTATTGGCATCTCGCCAATAAGGCGTGAATATTTATATGACAAAGTCCCATAATGATTGAAATAGAATACCATTTATAAGCATGTGAACAACAATTTCGGCATCTAATAGATATGTGGGACAATCACTTATCATTGTCTCCATGCTCCGATTTTAGAAGTATTAAGATTATGCAGAGAAAATTTGCAGTTTATATTCACTGCCCCTAGAATGTTTGTTTAGATGATGAATATAGTAATTCACATTTCTAATTTGATAGATTTGTTAGATTGTTACAACCACCCCTAAAGACTTCATTCGTCCCATTGCCATCATCAAATCTTAAGTGCATAAAATAAGCGTTTAACTTGAACAGCCAAATGCTTTCACACATATCAACACAACTATAATTTTACAACTAACACGGACAAGATCAATGGATATTGTGCCACTGAAACAAGCTGAGTGAAAAAGACAAAATGACACCTAAAAAATAGTATTCCAATAATCAACATACTAAAGAGCAAAAGTTCCAATGTCTATTATAGCTCAAATATTTCATTTTCAATCCTCCAAAATACGTCTACACCTACTAACTTATACCTTCTAAGAACCTCCATAGTACTAAAAACTTCACTCAGCAGAATTATCCTCAATCAGAAGACATATAATAATGTGATTACTCCGGGAAGAAAGGACGAAAACATCCTCAGTGGCAGGTTTTCCGATTTCTATCACTCATTCGGCATTCCTTATAAGATCAACATCAACAACGTAAAAAAAAATAGCAACTAGCGTTCTCTGAACCTAGTTTGAATAAACAATTCCGCCTACATTTGCCATATTACAATAACTACAAAGACAACCATCTAATGCCTTACAAAACAAACTTATCAAAATTGAAAAATCATCAATAGAATGTTCCAAATAAACTTGATTACTCGTGAAAGCATAGCTTTCAACAAGTTAAATCATAATAATCAAGTCAACAGCATAAAAATTACACTTCAAATACAAAATTAGGCTAAAACACACTGCCAAAACCCTAACGACGAATTAAAACCAGCGAAAATTTGTTGAATTTCAATTTGAATGGAAATAATAATCAACAAAAATCGCATTAGTGATTTTCGAAGTTAATGAACAAATCGAACAATTTAAAATCAACAAACAAAACGAAAAATAAGAAATCAAACCTCGGAGATAATCTGACAAGAGCGAAACCTAGCAGTTCGATTAGCAGAAGTAAGAGCAGAAACAAGAAACCGCAAAAAACCTTCTAAGAACTCCTCTTCATCATCATCGTCATTTTCACCATTATCGTCATCAATGGAAGATTTTTTGCTGTAATTGAGACAAGCGAAAGTAGAAATGAAGCGAACGATACGCTCAGCAGAAGCAGTTCGTCGCTGAAAGGCGAAAACAGGTAAAATAGCGTTGTTGAAGGAAGAATTGAAGGTTTGAGAAGAAGAAGATCTGAGATTTGAGAGTTCCTTGAGTTTACGATTGTGAATTGCGTATGAAGCTTTGGAATCGTCTAGAATTGTTGCGATTTTGCGCGTTAATTGTTGCTGTTGTTGTTCAGTTTCTGCCATTGTTGTTGAGCTTAATTTACCCTTTTTTTGTTGTTGTATTTGTCACTGATTAAAGTTGAAGTTGGAAGAGACAATGTGATGTTGTGGAAATGAGGTTTGAATTTGAGCGGGATATATTGTGTTGCAGCCTAACAGGAATTTTGAATGCTGCCGTAGTGCCGTTTGGTACGCTCCGAGTAAATTCACATAAAGATTAATGCCGTGTAATTTTGTACAACAAATGGCAAAAATGTAATTAATTAATTAATTAAAGGAAGTCAACAGAAGTTAAAAGGTTATATTAACTATTTTTTTTTAACGTTAAAACAATATAGCTGCTTATACCATAAATACCCTGTGTTGTTACTTTTTTACAAAGCACTGATCTTTCCTAGGCATCCATCGGTAAACTCCCTAGTTAATCTCTTGGACCGTCTGGTTAGGGTAGCAATCAAAAGGAATGGAAATCAAATGTCGTCAATCCCTTTAATTGTATTGTAAAGCGTTATTTTTCGTTCTTATTTTCCTTTCCATTTCCCTAAACTCCTCTAACTTCAAACCCTATCTCATATATATCTTTTCCATTTCTTTCCCCACCTTCCATCCAGCCACCACATAACCACTCAGCCACCGCACAAACCACTAAACCCTAACCCTAGCCATCAAATCAACCATTCATCTCCCCTCCCCTAGCCCTCACCTGCTTCTCAAACCCCCACCCCCATCCTCAATACACCCTAACCACCCCAAAACCACCTTCGCCACCCTCCGAAACCACTTCACACTACTCGCCACCCCTCACACTCTCTTAAAATGCCCTTTATAGTAATCTAGAGTTTTTTGGAGGGTGGTTGGGGAGTTATGAAGGGCGACAAAGGGGGTGGGAGGGACAGTGAGGGATGGCGAGCAAGTGGGAACGGTTTCAGGGGGTGGTGGGAGGTGGTTTTGCAAGTGGCGAGTTGTTTTTGAGAATGGGGTGTGAAAGAATTAGTTGTCGTGTCTTTCATTAAACAACCATTACAATATATATACAAGAGAGATTAGGGTTAACAAAAGTTAACCAAGTAATTTACATAAGTCAATAATATACAAATAAATACACATATATTCATATATTTTAACATACTCCCACAGTCGAAGCGGGAGGAAGGCGAATGCTGAGACGTGAGACATATATTTGGTTTTTTGGGAGGTTGTGCATCCTTCAAGTTTGTGACAAATGTTGCAAATCGATGCGATTGGATCTCTTGTACCTAATTTGGTTGGTTTTATTCTTACATACATTGTCTCATCTTCTTTTGGAGAATCAAAGGCAATCATGTGCCTCTTGCTAATATATCACATGCTTTGCCACGTGTCATAAGGCCTAATCACTCCAAAAACTCAATTTGCAAATCATAACCACCCTAAACACCCCATTCGAAATCACCAAAATATTAGTGGTGGTTGTGCAACATGATATGATGGTGGTAGAGACTAGAGAAAGAAGGTGGCTCATACTTGGCGATTCACATGGTGGTACGGAGTACTTGATTTATGACAGTGAAGTGAGTGTTAATTAAAGATGTGGTAGTCGTGGTTTAACAATAGTATTTTGTGATATTTTAAATCATAGTCACATTTCGGATGATATAATCACTTTCTTATGTCATTTGTGTCTTTGATAAAATTATTGGGTTTAAAATAAAATTAAGATTTTCTACATGGTACCCTTGAGCTATTGGAGTTTTTATGTGGTGCCCCTCTAGATACAAACTTCTCCATGGTGCATTGGTGTCACCCGTAAGTTCAATATGTTTATTTATGACACCCTTGGGCCATTAAAATGTTGTTAAATTTTAGCCATTAAATAGTCTCCATCCTTGACTTTCCTCAACTCCTCCTCCAATGCCCCTTCTCTCCTCCCATCACCTCGTTCTCCACCTGCTCTCATTTCACTTCATTTCTCACACACGAATCCTAATTCCGTCATTGCTATTCGGGGTAACTAATTGAACTTGCTTTGAAAATAATGGGACTTTTGAATTAGTGATTGTAATTTTGCATTGGTTGAAGAAAGAAGAGTGATTTGATGAATGAATTTGGGAATTAGGGTTTGGTGGCAAGCATGAGGTTGCTTAATTGGGTGATTAGGCTTGGGATTGAGGTGCTTGGTAGAGGTGATTTTGAATCTTTCGATGGTGAGTTTTAGGGTGATTTTGGCATGTGTAGGGGGTGCTTGGGTAATTTGGGACTTGCTACAGAGGTGGCTAGGGGTGCTTATCGAGCGAGTCGATTACGAGCTAGGGGTTGCTCGACTCGTGTTTGTTAAGTTTCGAGCCGAGTCTAGTTGCTCACGAACAACTCATTAAAAATACCGGTCTATCTTAATTTCTAAGTTTATAATGATTATATTTTCTTTTTTACAAAAATTTTATTCCTTTATACTTGAACATTTTATTTTTATTAAATATTAAAGTATTTATCAATTTTTAAGACAAATTTAATTGAAAGCAACGCAATTGTCAATCATACTCTCTTTGCTAGGATAACACTAGATATATTGCAAAATAATGCTAACTTATCGAGTTTCGAGTTCATTCGAGTGAGCTCGAGCTAACTCGAGTCGAGTTTTGATCGAGCTTTGACCGAGTCGAACTCGAGCTGCTCGCGAGCTAATCAGCTCGTTAAGCACCCCTAGAGGTGGCAATTGCTTGGGTATTGGTGTTGGGGTTGGGATTATGATGTAGACGTGGTGGTTGCTTGGGCGGTCAATATTGGGGTTGGGATTCTACTGTAGAGGCGGTGGTATCCGTGTGTTGAAAAGGGGTGTTTGTGGTTGGTGACAAAGGTGGTTGCTTAAAGAGTTAACAACTTGTTACTTTTGGAAAAATCAAAGGGCACCATTCAGTTGCTAGTTGAACTTTAGGAGAACTGTGGAGAAGTTTATACTTGGAGGGGTACAACATAGAACAGGAAATTCCAGGTTTCTTAACATGAGAAACAATTTTTTTTCCAGATTTCTTAACATGAGAAACAATTTTTTTTCTCATAATGGCAAATTGATGTATTTAAAATAAAGTAGATGTGTGAAGATGTCATTTTGCAAATTTAAAATGAGGGTGTTTTGGAAATGCTATCATGAGAAACAATATGAGAAATCTGGCATCCCTCTAAATCGACTCGATCCATAAGATTTTTTGTAACCTTACACACTAATTAATATTTTCAGGTTATGAGTAAGCTCATGGCTGTCTTAAAACAAAGTGAGGGCACCGTGTTACTTATAAATTATAGTCGTCATAAACAAAATCGGGGCCCTGTGTTCGTTAATTATGATATTTCATCATTAATATAAAATTATACTGATACTATTAGCACTCTGTAAAAAATAAAAAAGACAAAAAACATATTCTAGCATACGTTAGTGATTTGTACAGTAACAATTACAAAAATAGAGGAGTATATTTTAACTAGCATTCCTTCAAAACTAAAAAGATAATGTCTAATAATTTAGTAAATTTTAATTTTAATCTTGTTGTTTGAAATTAATTTTAATTTTAATTTTGTTGTTTGAAAAAAAAAAAAAGAAAAAATGCCGTTGAATGTATCAAAGAGAAAGAAAGTGTATATTTTAAGTTTGATTATGTATGTGAAGCCACTACATGCAAGCCATAAAAAAGTAGTGTTAATACAAAGCACCTAAAGAATTTCAAACCCTTATCTTTCGCTACACAATGACAATTCAATATCAACGCTAAACCACTCGCATAACCAATTTCTCATGAATCAAGATACAAACTAAAATAGTATATCTTGTTAAATTTCATATTAGGCCCTGAATGAAAATGAGCTCTATGCTATTGGTCTGTTTGCACAGGCCAATAGCTAGCTCTGATTAAGCTAGTCTAATAGGTAAGAAGGTGGAATTAGGTGAATATAATGCTTAATTTTTTTGACAATTTGATTTTATAATAAATATAAACACCTTTATATACAGTATCATGAAAACTATAAATACTTACACTCAATACTTTGTTTTTACACAACTTAAATAACTTTATACTATTTTACATAATATATCAAATAATAAAATAAATTTTTTTTTTTTTTTTTT
>PYUH01000490.1:2603760-2687021 GCA_016808085.1 Suaeda aralocaspica
AAGGTAAAAGATTGTGTTACCCTAGTGTAATGGATTTTTTTTTTTTTTTTTTAAGGTAAAATGATGTGTTAACCTAGTTTTAATGGAATGTGGAGAAGTGAAACTCAAACTCACAACTCATAACCTGTTCTAGTCTTCTTGTATCTCATAAACCCTGAAAACCCACTCACACTTCACAAAACCTTGTTTTCCTCCCTTAACCTTTGAATAATCAACAAACAATGGGTTCGGGCTTCAAATTCGACCCTCCAAGCGACGAAGAACCCGACAACGAGCCCGAACTCAACTCCGACGACGAAACCCAAACCCCTTCCGCTTGGGATTTCGCCGCTTACTCCGAAGCAGCCGCCGAAGAACACCTCCGCCGCAAAACCACTTCCGTCGATCAAAAAATCAACAATCTCCGAATAAAATCATCTATTCCTCTTCCTGATACTTCTGATTTCGACTCTGATTCGCCGCCGAACAAACAAGTAACAATTACTTACCATTACTATTATTATTACTACTACCTCGGTAACAAAATAGTTGCAACAAAGCGGTATTATATTATAATGCGAGTAAATTAAAAAATAATAGTTTGTTGCGACTAATTTGTTACGGAGGTAGTATTTTAATATCGGTTGTGAATTGAATTTGTTTTGTTTTGTTGATTTATAGTTGAGTTTTTTTTGGTTTTTGTAGGAGAAGTATAAGCCGCAAGAAGGAGATGAGGATGATGACGATGATACGAATGATGGTGAGAAGGAGAAACCTTTCTTTGCTGCGGCGGAAGGTGTTAAGTATCGAGCTCACTCGTTTATGCAGCTTAATCTTTCGAGACCGTTGCTTCGAGCTTGCGAAGCGTTAGGGTATACTAAGCCTACACCAATTCAGGTTTTATTTGAATTTAGCTACCTTACATTATATATATTTTATTTTTTAATATTTTAATTCTGGCTTTTTTGGAGTGAAAATGAGAGAATTGTTTGTTTGTAGGCGGCGTGTATACCGTTAGCAATGGCAGGCCGTGATATATGTGCTAGTGCGATTACTGGTTCCGGAAAGGTACGGTTATTGATTTTTAGGTTTGTTGGATTTTTATGGATTTGAGGGTGAAATGTTTGAATGTGTATCTGGTTGGTTTTGTGTAGACGGCAGCTTTCGGCTTACCTACTTTAGAGAGATTGTTACACCGCCCAAAGCGTGTTCCGGCAATTAGGGTTCTTATTCTTACTCCAACAAGGGAGTTAGCTGTCCAGTAAGTGATGCTACAAGCTTAATGAATCTGTCTTTGTGTTGCTTGCTTGTATGTTTGCAAATTGCCTATACTTGAGATTTTATGTGCTTAATGAATATGTATACCTCTATGAAAGAAATGAATTAAGAATGATACATTAAGTCATCAACCGAAATGGATCATAGGAATATGTCGATGAGCTTGAAATGCAGATGAGGAGGGAGGCATTTAAATTTGTCGTGTCCATTGTCATTTAAGTCCTCCTCAGCATTGTGGAGTAGGTATTGTAAGCTAGTGAAGTATAGTTGAGGGTTTTGTGAATGTTATTTGTCCATGTTTAGTGATTAGAGTTTAGGGGGCGTTTGGTTCAAAGCATAATGAAATGAGGTATGGGTTTAGAATGACTAAAACCCATACCTTGTGTTTTTATTTCGCAAAATTATGAAATTGATATTCATACCTCAAACCCCCCAAGGTATGGGTTTTAGAAACCCTAGGGGGTAGGTGGATTTGGCTCATACTCATACCTTTAGTTATCAAATAAAAGAAAAAAAATTCATATCTAAGTAACAATCAAACAAGTAGTATTAAGAATCTAGTTCCAAACCTATACCACCGTGGTTTCATTCCTCATTCCAATCCCATCCATACCATGTTTTGAACCAAACGCCCCTTAGAGTTTGAGGTTAGATAGATATTTTTTTTGTTTAGAGGATTTAACTGATGATTCAAATAACCGACCTTTTACTTTAATGTTATGGATATTTAAAACATTTTTTTTAATAATTTTTAAAAACGTCATGTAATTTCTCTCTCTCCTAAACTCTAAAGGAAAAACTCTCTTCACCATGGCTGTTTCACAAAATCTCTTTAAACCCCCATTGTGCCAAACACACATATTTAAGTTCTGACTTGTCATTCTTTCCACACGAAATTAGAATGAAATTGGTGCTAAGTGCTAACTTTTCCTAAAGCAACTATCCAATATATCCTTAATTTAGTTTGATTGGTAAAAATTTAAATCAAAGTATTGTGCATTTGATTAAATCTAACCAGAAAAAATTTCTTCATAGTTGAAACTATGGGTGTAGGTGTGCAGATTGATCAATGATATTGACCATATAGTACTTGCTTATCGTGAAGCATTTTAGAAAATACTCGTCCAGTATTATATAAAAAATTAAGGATTACTTCTTTTTTGTCACTCCTATTTTACATTGTCCCAAAAAGCTCCTCATTCCTTTTTTCTTCTCGTGCATGTTTGTCAGTGCCCAAGTCACATCTCTTGTGCACAATTGGCACTATTGCCTCTTAGGAACTTCATTCTGCAGTTGTGCACACTAATTAATTAATTGTTAGTTTGTCATATGGCCATCCTTAACTTCTCTAGCTATAGTGAAGTGTAATTTTATGTTAAATAAAGAAACTTCATGGTAAATGTTTCACTTTGAGAAGAAATTAGCAAATAGATTAATTGTGTTTGCGGATGATATTGTGTTGGTGGATGAGACTAGATTAGGGGTTAATGATAAGCTAGAGCAATGGAGTCATAAATTAGAAGCTCATGGGTTTAGATTAAGTCACAGTAAAACAAAGTACCTGGAGTGCCATTTTAGTATTTGAAGGTGAAGAAAGAGATGTGGTAACTTTGGATGGTATAGAATTGTTGGTTTTGTGCGTGGTTTTAGTATCTTGGATCAATATTGTTGAGGAACGGAAATATTGACCAAGATGTAACCCATCAATTTAAATATTTGGTGGCTTAAATGGATAGGTGTTACCAGCCTACTCGTGTGTTGTGTGATCAAATCATGCTCATGAGGTTAAAAGGAAAGTTCTATAGAACGCAGTAGACCAGACAACTAAATAGGAGCATATTAAGATGATGGGTGTGCATGTGTTGAGGTGGGTGTATGGTAACACTTTTAGGGACAACAAGAAATGTAGATATTAGGAAGAAAGTTGGAGTTGCTGATATTGAGGATAAATTGTGAGAGAACTGATTATGTTGGTTTGGGCATGTGGAAAGAAGATCAAAAGATGCACGAAGGATAGAGAGTTAGGATAATGAGGATCTCCTTAGAGAGTTAGAGGTAGGGGGAGACCAAAGATGACGTGGATGGAAGGAGTTTCGAAGGATATGATGAGTTTAGGTTTACACTCTTATTCAATTTTGGATAGGAAGTAATGGAGAAGAAGGAATTATGCCCTTGACTATAAGGGATGAGTCTTGATTCATGCCCATTCTTTTGGGATTAAGGCTCTGATTATGATGAGGATGATGATGTTCTTAAATCCTTATTTGATGAAATGCTTCTTTGGGATTTTAAAAATATTTCATTGTCGGTGAGCATCTCCTAGTTATGCCCATGTGTGGAAAAAGTGGATTTTTGCAGATGACTTTTGCAACTCCTCTTATTGATTCATGTCTAGCCGACCCAAAATCATTTAGGGACTAAGGCCTTGTTGTTGACCGTGTGTGAGGTAGAAAAGGGGTGTTGGGTATATGCAGGGCTGCCATTATGGTTTGGAACAATATTGCAGGATAAAGGGTAATGGAGCATGAGTAATAGCCTTTTATTTAATTGCTTCAGAATTCAATAGCAAATATTAGTGTCTTATGGACGCCTAAATGTAGCATGTATAGATTATACAAGCAAGATTACAGTTTATTTATAGGTATAAATGTCCTGTACAATTAGTGTATTTGTATTATCCGCAAATCCCAATTAACGAAATTGTTGTGCAAAGATAGTGGAAAGTTAGACCCAACATATTATCCTTTAAATGGGTATGCTATGTGAAAGCTGATTGGAGCTTTATTTGTATATAATGACTGCTTTGGAGCTTTGTTTTTATATATCCATTTTCCTGTGCCCCTTGTGATTGACTAGTCTTTTAAATATTTTTTAAACTTTGTCAGTTATCTTTTTCTGTTAATCCTCACTGTAATGCTCTGGTTTACCTTTTCAGGGTTCAAAGTATGATTGAAAAACTTGCTCAATTTACAGATATAAAATGCTGTCTGATTGTCGGCGGGCTATCAACTAAGGTTATAATTTGCTTTTACTGATCCTCTTCTCTCTCTTTTGTTTAAAAAATTCTTGTCTGAAGGCACATTTCTAAGTTACTCTGTATTTTTTTGCATTGATTTAGGCTGGTTTAGTGCTATTGTTGTACATTATAATGGGTTCTTTCTTGTGTGAGATTTGTATGCACACTCGAAGCCTTTTCAGCAGGTCCTTTTGTTTGAGAACATAGAAAGTTTTTGTTTGAGATTATAATGAGAACATAGAAAGTCTTTGTTTGATTACCTTAAAGTGGCTTAGGTCCTTTTCGTTATTGTTTATTGTTTTCTGGAATTATTAAATAGAATAATGTACAGAAAATTTTGACATCTAAGAAATCTGTTTTTAGATGTCAGCATTTCAAATTTGGCTTTCATAATTATGATTGCTTTCAAGCTCATATTTCATACAACCTATATAACTATATCACATATTCCGATTTTTCGCATGATTTTTGAAAATCTTCTAATTGTCAACCAGTAGTTGTACAGAACAGTTCTGAAGATTGGATGTGCTTGTAATTGTCTTCTTCTTTGCTCAATTTGTCAACACTAATTATCGGCATCATAAATGGATTCAGGTTCAAGAGGCTGCACTAAGGTCAATGCCAGATATAGTTGTGGCTACTCCAGGGCGTATGATTGACCATTTACGCAATTCAATGTCTGTGGATTTGGACGATCTTGCTGTTTTGATTCTTGATGAAGCTGATAGACTTTTAGAGCTTGGGTTTAGTGCTGAGATCCAAGAACTTGTTCGCATGTGTTCCAAGCGGAGGCAAACTATGCTATTTTCTGCCACAATGACCGAAGAAATTGCTGAGCTAGTTAAACTGTCTTTGAAGAAACCACTGCGATTATCTGCTGATCCTTCTGCTCAAAGGCCCGCAACTTTGACTGAGGAAGTTGTTAGGATAAGAAGGATGCGTGAAGCACACCAGGAGGCAGTGCTTCTAGCATTATGTTCAAAAACATTTGCTAAAAAAGTTATAATTTTTAGTGGAACAAAGCTAGCCGCTCATAGGCTGAAGATTTTGTTTGGATTATCAGGCCTTAAGGCAGCAGAGATTCATGGCGATCTCACGCAAGCGCAGCGTCTTGATTCTCTTGAATTATTCAGAAAACAGGAAGTAGACTTCTTGATTGCAACTGATGTTGCTGCTCGAGGAATCGACATAACTGGGATTCATACGGTTATTAACTTTGCGTGCCCTCGTGATCTTACCACTTACGTGCATCGAGTAGGTCGTACGGCAAGGGCTGGCCGGGAAGGATATTCTGTCACCTTTGTCACTGATAATGACCGCTCTTTATTAAAAGCTATTGCAAAAAAGGCTGGCTCTAAGTTGAAGAGCAGAATTGTTGCTGAAGAGTCAATAAATAAGTGGGTCAACATAGTTGAGAAGATGGAGCATCAGGTTGCTGCTATTTTTCGAGAAGAGAAAGAAGAAATGGCTTTGAGGAAAGCTGAGATGGAAGCTGCCAAGGTTTTGTCCTCTTTCTTTTTGTTGAGCTTTACCTGCTCCCTCACACCCCTTTGATGTTAACTTTTTGTTGTAACTATCAAGATACTCATTAAAGCATGATTCTTACTGTGATTATAAGTTATATATTTTATAAAATTCACATTTGTTACCATTGACTCTTATAATTATTCATTTTTTTGTATTTTGTGGTGAAAATCTAGTAATCTTCTAATTGGAATTATTGTGGAGAATTTATTTTAGGATTGAATTAGTTTGATGACTAATTCATTGAAACAACTTGTGTAATGTGCAGTGTGGTTATGAATTTGTTTTCAACAGTCTATTGTTATATCATGTAATGGTCATTGTGGATATGTGGGGCTCTTTTCAATCTTTACATTTGTGTTTATTAAGCTTATTGCATGTTTGTTAAGCTTCTTGGATTGAACATCTTAGTTGGGTGATAATGGGAAACTTTATAGTACTCAAAAGTCGAAACTATGTACATTTAACTTTCAATGTATTTATCTAAATTTAAATGTTTGTCGCAAGTGTACTAATGTGATCAGGAATTCCTTATATATAAGATTTCCTATCATTGCTGACATTTTCCAGCACTTTTCTTGTGCCTTTTGTTTTTCAGGCGGAAAATTTGATTGAGCATAGGGATGAAATATTTGCACGGCCTAAGAGGACTTGGTTTATAACAGAGAAGGAAAAGAAATCAATTGTGAAGGACTCTAAGGTACTTTTGCTCCAAGATTTGTGAATTTTCTGTTTTCAGCCATGATGTTGATGTTATTTTCTATTTCATTTTACAATTTCTCTTCATTTCACGTAATAAACGGTACAAAAGCAAGAGGAAGCTTCTCCATTAAAATACTAAAAATAAGCTGGAAAGGCTTTAGGCAACAGTATAAACTTCATTATTAGATTACAAAACTCAGATTTTTGCCATTCTAAATTTTTTTATGGATGGGTTTTTTCTGTTTTTAGTTGTACTAACCTTCTAGGAATAACCTATACCAAAATTTCTGCATAAGTGCTGTTATGTGTTGGAGATTTGTTAGCTAAAAGTTCCAGCCTAAAGCTCTAACAATTAGGGCTTATATAAACTTGATAACATTAAATGAAATAAATCTGACATCCAAATTTGTGATACATATTCATTTTTTGTTTCTCAAAATCTAATGAGGATTCATGGATGCCATAAAGTATCTATCACTTGCCAAATTGCCACGTAAGTTCATTTTCTTCAAACCCTAAATCAAAGTGAAGGTGATTTTACATTTCAAAGCTAAGAACCTTTTTTGATGGAGGATCTTTACAGTTTCCTAATACAAATCATGCAAAATTTAGCCTTTGAAGCAAGTCAAAGTGTCAGACTGATTGTAATTTTCAGGCAACTACCTTGTTATGTGGCATCTACATCTATATTAGCCTGAATGTTATTTAGAGAAGAGTTTATGGTTGTATCCGTCTAGACTAAACGTTGCCTTCCTAGTAAATATAACAGTTATTGCATTCATGCTTTATCCTCAATTCACAATATATAGCAGGAACCTAGCATTGGTCACCTTCTCTTCAGGGTCACACGTTCCTGAAAAAACAACATTGCTTTCAAGAAATGGAAATTTTAGTTTGATTTATCTAGCCTTCAATGCACACAGCAGCTGATAATGATTTTTATGTTTCTTGGTAGATGTTCTAGGCCCTGGTGGTTTTCGCTTGCCACTTCATAAGTGATTTATTCTGTTTTGCTCATGAGATTGATCTTGCAGCAACATTGGTGTACACATAATATGTTTCAGATATCCTTTTCCCTGGTTTGAGTATTAAGACTCTTGTTGCTTAAGACAAGAGTTATGATAGGTTCTAGCTTCATTATGATATTGTTTTCCTAATAGCTATCAATTGACATGTCTAAACAATATTTGTTTTTAATGTCGTGATCTATGTTACTCTGACACTCTCCCCTACCACGGGTATCGCGTGTGCTCGGTATGAGTCGCGACACAACGCGCAACATGCCTGTGTGGAGTTGTCGAGGTCCTTATCAGAAACGGATCCAAAAGCCAAACCCTAAATCTGCTAACTAAGGTGTAAATTCACCTAATTTCCTATTAAAAAGCTGGTGCTTTTGTTCACTACAAAAATCGGACCCTGTCGATGTTGTTTTCATCACTGGTTGTCTTAGTGGTGGTCTTCTCTGGTGGGTTCTGTTCAACGTGATAATTCTCTCTCTCTTTTTTTCTTTTTATTACGCTACTTTTATCTTTCAATCTACCTACCCCACTTGCTTTTTTTTTTTTTCTTTTCTTTACTTTTAATTTTTACTTTTATCTTTCTACCTACCCCATATGTTACCTTTTTACTTTCTGTTTTTTTGTTTGGTGTCTGTTCGTTTTATAACATTTCAGTTAGTCTTGGGACTTAGGGAGTGGCAATTTTGGTATTTTTGGGTTGAGAACAAAAATCACCTAGGAAATAAGAGCATGTTTATGACTTCATCAAATTGGGTCTTAAGACTTGTGCTTAAGACTTGTCCCATTTTTCTTCAAAGATCTCAACCAAGTCTCAAGTTTTATTTAACTTTGTTCATTAATGTTATTATTATATAGTAAATATAAAAAGATAAAATAAAAAAAATGTCATATATTTGAGTCTTAAGGGCTAAAGTGATAAATTTGATCAAGTCTTGGAGGAATTCATGTATGAAGTTCTATTTCCTACAAAATGGAGGAATTCATCTATCCAATCTCCCTTTGATAAATGAAACTTTCCATGGGAAATGGAAATTCCTACATCTAACCAAATGATTCTTGCCATTTCTTAGAAATTATTTCATGGGCAGTAAAAATTCATAGGAATTAATACTTCAGATATATAACCAAGCGAGGCCAAATTCACTTCTGTTTTTTGACTTTCTCCAAATTCCATACTTTTTACCTTTTCACACATTATATGATACCCATATCCATATAACTAGTCAAGACACTCCTTTGACCATATCTCCATATCATATCCCCTAAAATTTCAAAGTAGAGGGTCGAATCCTGCGTTCCCTACTTGAATACTCGGATGTGACATCCATATGCGTGTCTAGGTAACATAGTAGTGATAATTATTGGGTCTGCCTCTTCTCTACAGTTTAAAGTTCACCTTGAATTTGGCTTGTGAACTTTAGACAAGTTTTATTAAATGTATTGAAGTTTGATGCTGTTATGAGATGCTTGTTAGTATATATCTTGTTGGAAGGATATTGATTTGTTTGCATTGCTATGAAATTTTATGTTTCCTTCGGATTTTTTCTATGAGTTGTATTAGTTCTTGTTAGTGTTGTGTACATGTTTACGGCATAGCTGGGACTTGGGAATGTCTTTTAGAATTATGTTTTTTTAGACTGTGAGGCATTTTCTTCAAATCTTTAGGAAAAACATGTTGCTTTTTATGTTTGCTTCTAAAGGTTGCTTTCTCAAATTTGGTCCTTCCATAAAGTGAAAAGGGTCTTTTACAAATCTTAATTCTGGAAATAAAACCTATCAAATTAGAGGTTTTTTAAAGGATGCTGGGTGCGGATGAAGCAATTTTTATGTTTTTCAAACACCTCCAAAAGATCCAAGATTTTCTATTTTCTTATTTCTTGT
Organism: Suaeda aralocaspica; assembly: GCA_016808085.1. Taxonomy (NCBI): domain Eukaryota; kingdom Viridiplantae; phylum Streptophyta; class Magnoliopsida; order Caryophyllales; family Amaranthaceae; genus Suaeda; species Suaeda aralocaspica. The sequence continues at coordinate 2,613,160 of PYUH01000490.1, forward strand.
TGAGCTTAGGTAGTTACTGCTTGGAAGATATATAGGCAAGGGATTTGGAGCCTCTATATTATGACATTTGTGAGACAATGGACCTTTGTAATGTAGGTTGTGAAATAATTCTGACCAACTTTTTCTTTGACCAGGTCTTGTTTCTTGCAGCATATTAGTGAAGTACTTTTTTTTATGCTATACCAAGTTGAAGCTTTTGCTGAAAATTTAACTTTCAGGCAATTTTAACTATAATCAGTTGATTTTTAACCTACATTAATTTTATTTGAATTCAATAGGCATCTTTGGAGCAGGGGAAGAATTCTGGTAATGAGCTTGTCAGTGCCCAACAAGCAGAAGAACTGAAATTGAAAGAAAAGAAAAAACGAGAGCGTGAAGTATGTATCTGTTTTTTTCCCACTAATGCATCAATTGCCATTTTATGATGATTGAAGCCATTGATGTGAACTCTCTTCTTTATCTTTGCTCTCGAGCAGAAAAACTTGCCTAGGAAAAAGCGCAGAAAGCTGGAAGCAGCTAGAGAAATGTTGGAAGAGGAAAACGAATCTGATGACTCAGAAGTGGTGAGTACAAATCTTGTAATGTAGCTTTTGATGAATGTAATTAAATTACATTTGAATGTGTGTGGAGATTTGTACTTAACTAGTACATGCATAGTTCACTGTTCAGCTTGCATGTGGATATAACATCCTGGCTTCTAATATCTCAATAATTCACATTTTTATACCATTATACCCTTGCTGAAATTTCACTAAAACTTTATGTTACAGACGATCAACCATATGGAATGTTAGTTAAATTTTAAACTATAATTTTCATGGCAGACATCTTGTGCATATAAGACTAGGTTTACATGGTCACCATGCTCCCTTCCCTTCCATACTCCTTGCCCTTGTGCCTTTATACTCATTTTTACCTGCTTCTGTAATGAAGTGGCCTGTTTTTTATAAAATAATATTTAATCTGGTCAATAGCAGATTGTCTATTTTTATCATTCTTATTAATGATATTTATAATCACACTATTACAGGAGAATAAGAAGCACAAGAAAGATAGAAGTGGAATTCCTCTTGTTGATGTGGCATATCGCCGGGCAAAGGCAGGAAAGAAAGCACTAAATGTTGATAAGAAAGTCAAGAAGATGGGGATGAAAACAGTACAACCTCAGTCAAGAACTGAAGAAATGAAGGAGCTATTCCAGACTGACATGAGTGATAGACGGATGAAAAAGAATCCGTTGGCAGTTGGAAAGAAGTCAAAGAATTCATTTAAAAGCAAATCTAGGTATGACTATGCTATAGTTGTACACTTATTACCAACTTTGTGCTTGAGTTGTGTGATGTGTCCAGATACATTTTTGTCTGCTTCTGCATGATTTGTCTAGATGTATTTTTCCCAATACGAACTTATAGTTTATAGTAATAGATAATTTAGGATATTGATAGCCAGTGACATGCCTCTGAAATCATATGAGTCTAAGTGCTAGATTTATTTTTGAAAAAAAACAGGCGGGCCATTTATCAAGACAAGATTATGGTCAAAATAATTTTTCTAGCTCATTGTCTTTTGTTGTCATTAATTTCTTCTTCATGATTGGATGATAAATTTGTGAGCAAGAACTACCTATTTTATTTATTTATTTCAAACCATTGGTAACCAAGAGACTTAGGAAACCTCTATACGACTGCATTTTGTGGCTCCCTATATAGAGTTAAAATATGCATGGGGTTATAAAAAGTGAAGGAAAAAAACCTTTGGTACCGTCATTAATAACAGTGCAAGTTCCATCATGGCGCAAATGGTCCTTGAAGCCCAGGCGCAAGGCGAAGGCACGAGCCTCATGCAGGCAAGGCTCTTTTTCTTCGCTTTCTTTTGCACTAGTATGGAATCTAGCAAAGTAGCGAAAGAATGGGGAGGTGAGAGGTAGAGGAAGAGCAAAACAAACTTAGATGAGGGTGGAGTTGGGGATATGAGGCTATCAGGGCTTTAGGAGAATGTGGGCATTAACTAGGGAAGAATGGTAGTATTGGATATATGCAAATGAATTTTGTGACTCCTCTTATTGATTCCTAAATCCCAATTATTTTAAGACTAATGCTTTATTTTTGTGCTTAAACACAAGTAAGAAGCTCATGCTTTTAAGTTAAGTGGAGTAAACTAGAGTTTACGTGGAGTGTCTTTCTAGTACTTGGAGGAGAAGATGCGAAGATTTGGTGGCATTTGATGGTGAGGAACTATCTATTGGTGAGCAGTTTAAGTGTCTTGGATCAATTTCTCTGAGGAATGGAGACAATGACCAAGTTGTAACCCATCGGATTAAATTTGGTGGCTTAATTGGAGAGCAGTGACAGGGTTATTATGCACTCGCAGCGTGCCCATGAGGTTAAAGAGGAAATTCTACAGGATTTCAGTAAGACCCGCATTATTTTACGGGTCAGAATGTTGGGCAGTTATTGAACACATTAAGTTCGGTGTGGCAGAAATGTGTATTTTGAGTTGGATGTTTGGCAACTCCGCAAAAGACAAATTAAGGAATGTGCATACTTGAAATAAAGTTGGAGTTGTCGATATTGAGGATAAGATAAGACTGGAGATTAGTCGATTAGAGGATGCGCTGTTTAGAAGGATAGAAGGTTGAGATAATAAGGATCTTCAGAGAGTTAGAGCGAGACCAAAGATGACTTTGATGAGATGGGTTTTACAACCTTATTTAGCATCAGATAAGAAAGATTTCCGTGGATGATCATACAGGATAAAATTTTGGTTCTTGCTGCAATTTCTGTCTTTTGGTTAAAAATGGTGATGATGTGATGTTAAACATTTGTGTTAGAGCAACCCAATAGGTATTCTAAATTAGTAGTGATAGGACCATGAGTTGTACATAATGTAAATATTTGTTAAATCATCAACAGTGGGCTGGGTGTTATTATTGCTGTGGAAATGAAGACAAATGATCCTATTGAAAAATTGAATGGGAAAGTGACTGACAATTCACCTAGACATACAAGTAGCAATGCCCGAAAAACAATACTGGAAGAAGCAGGGCTTATTTTAAACGCTAGCCTAGCACTACTACTTTAGAAGAGTAACATTCTGTCTTTGAAATCAACTGTTGTGCTGCTCAAGAGTTGAGCTTTTCTGTTGCAAGTCTAAGTCTTCTTACTTTTTCTAATCTTTTCATGCAGGTATAAGCGTAGGTAGGCATCTTATCCATTCAAGATCTCAGACAGTTCTTTGAAGTCAGGAAAGAAATGGACTTTCATCGAACACCACTTGTTGAAAGTGCCTAGTACAGTTTCATCGGGAATTTTACAGTCAGATTATGAGTTATAAACTTGGAATTGATGCCTTGCTGCAGAACAAACAGGGCATGCGAGAGATTGTATTTAACGTGGCTTAATCCTTGGACAATCTAATTAGGATTATGCTATATAGTCATGTTTTAGGATAGATTGATAGTCGCTTACTAAGTAGAGCTTTCTTTGGCAAGTTTTTTTCATTGTTCAGTATAGTTGCTGTTTGGAGTAGGTGAAAGATAATTTGGTGTACCAATTTTGACATCATGCAACAAGAAAGTATGTGTAATACCGAGTAATCAACATTTTGCCTCCGTTCCTAGTCTTTATGCTATGTTTATGTACATTTTCTCTTTCTTTTTTAAACATTAAAAAAAATGAAGTGAATTGTTTGTAATATTAGAAGAGAAGACAAATAAAATAGCAAGCATTTTTTTCCCAAATCACAAGGTATTACAGAGCAGATTATTCAATATACTTGTACAAAAACAATGTCAATTTAAGATATAAGAAGTTTAAAAAAAAAAAAAAAAAAAAAAAAAAAAAAAATTTCAAAAATGGGAATCANAAAAAAATTGTCAAGAATGGGATTCGAACCCATGCCCTTTCGGACCAGTACCTGAAACTGGCGCCTTAGACCAACTCGGCCATCTTGACATTCATTCACAATTGCCTAACAAATTTAATTATAATTTATTAATATATTCTTTTTTAAATTCGAAGTTCTTTACCGCCAAATTTAACCTTTTCCTCAACGACAATATGACTATATGAGGCAACAACACAATTGCTTAGAACCTCATTATTTTACACTCCACTCTATATTTGGTACTGCGTAGTTAATTAAATATGAGAAAAAGAATAATTTTATAGAGTAAAGCCATGTTCTCCTCTTATTTTTGCTGATCTGAACTTATTTTTGTTGAACTAAACTTATTTTTACTTATCTGAACTTATTTTTGCTGCACTGAACTTATTTTTGCTGAAATCATTAACAATTTATTAAGGATTGAAACTAATTTTTGCTGAACTGAACTTATTTTTGTTGATCTGAACTTATTTTTGCTGAAAATAAGTAAAAATAAGACAAGAAGAACAGGGCCTAACTTTTGTATGAGACTCTAAACAATTTCATTTAATATTCTGTTTTCCATCCATGAATGGGTTCCTTGAATGTAATACTTTTTCCAATAGATTTCAATTCCAATCAGTTACAATAAGTTCAATCCTATAATTTTCTGTTTTAATTTTTTATTATTATTATTATTATTTTTTTTTTTTTTTTTACTTTTCAATATTATTTTGCAATATCATTTAAAAAAATTTGATGTCTTTGGTCATGTAAAGAATATACTACTTACTACATATTATGAAGGAATATAAATATTACTACGTACTTACTCTCATATATAGCAAGTTAGCAACCTACAACATTTTTTTTATAGGACCACACTATTTAGTCGATAGTGAAGCCACCTAAATAATTATTTTTTGCATATCAAATTATTAAGTTATGAACATACAAAATAGTAATGTGAATGAATTCGATCCCAAAACTTAGATACCACTTAGCGCTCTCGATAGTATATGACTGGAATATGGTATGCATAAAAAGCATCTACAATAGCCTAATACAAATTACAATTCCATTTTTTCAATACAAACCTCAAAAAAACTACTACTAAACTACTTTCACTTGCTCAATTTACAATCCACAGTTCCACACCCATCATTCATTGTTTCATACTGTATGAAAACTAAAGTTCGAAAATGAAATCACCATCAAACTAATTATAACAATAATCATAAAACATGTAATCTTAGTAACTTAAGCTTTCAGAAATCATAGAAAGTTTATACAATAACTGAGATTCTGAAAAATATAGTAAAATGAAACCTTATTCATGAGAACCCTAGTTGGGTTCCTTTCATTGTTCCACACTAGTAAAAATCGACAGGATGCCCCATACAATCCCGATAAAAACAAAAAACATACTAAACAAGAACCTGAACTATGCCATATCTATTACAGCATTAAACAAGATATATCGAAAAAACAAAAAAAAAATAAAAAAAAATAAAAAGAAAATTGATGAAAAAATTAAAAGAAGAAAGGGGGGGCTAAGTCTATCCTTTTTACCTTGTATCCCAACACCTCCCGAAGATGCATGATACATGTTTGCTATATCCCGCAATCTGATTTTACACCTCACTCGAAAAAAAAAAAAAAAACCCTAGAATGATGACTCAAAAAAAACTCAAGCCACAAAAACAAAATCCCTTACAGCTTCCCTATCACTATGTAATCTTCAGAACAAGCACTCCAGTCAGTTCTATGTAACCAATTAACTTTGCAGAATTTTAACTGGACTACATCAGTCACCTTTCAACTGCTTTTCCAGATAGCTCCATCTACTATATTTGTCTTGATATTTCGCCTTCTAGCTAGGAAGTCCTGTCAATGAAGAAAAAAAGAAAGTGTAACTACAATGCAAATTCAATAAGAGGGTACGAAAAGAAAATGGAAGTACAAAACAAACAAGTATAAGCAATTCTCAAGCATTTTATAATTGTTTATAAGCAAGTATAAGCAATATTAAAACAGGATCACACCAGAGTATTTTAATCCGGCAAAGAAATTCAAACATGTTAGGAGTTAAAACAATGCATGGATTTACACAATTGATCTTTAATCCTGGTTTATCAAGGCTAAATTGATGCTTTGTCAACTTCATTGACAAACCTGGCAATATAGCCACAAACACACACACACACACACTACGGCATACCAACTACAGCATTAAACAAGGTATATTTACAAACATAAAAGAGAAGAAAATTGAATAGCGTTTGACACCTTTATCATATATTTCGTAATTATTAGTAAAATCTTCATGCTTATATAGTTATAATTTCAAAATATTATCAAGATTACATTCCTGAAAGAAAAAAAAAAGACGCTAAACTGTTGTAGTCCAAAAACAATTTTGTAAAAGAGTGAAATACTTGAAAAGTAAATGAACTACAAATCAGAAGGTCATATAACCAACAACAATTTCAGAAAAACATATAGCAGACCAAAAAATTAAGTTTGAAATGATTAAAACTTAATTTAGATGTATTTAACAAAGCATGTATGGAGTATTTAGAAAGAGTTTGCCAACAGTAACAAGAAACTTTCTTCCTAGTTCTTTTGCTTCCTTTGAAAAAGGAACTTATTTCCGGTTCTTCTAGCTCCATTTCCTTTGAAAAAATTAAGCTTCCACCATGAGGGAATGAACTTAAGGCATTGTTCAGAACCAAAATCAAGCACCAGTTCAAATATTATATTTTACGGCACTTGCTTTATACATGGAAACCACCAATATTCCATGCATGGGTTCAGGTTTGCAATTTAAACGAATCAGAGTAAGCGTGGATCAACAAAAACAAACAGCGCCACAGACTAAAAAACAAAGCAAGTTCACATGAACTTGAAGCCATAAAATGGCTCTACCCTGGAAAGAAAGACAGCACTTCATACACAGGGTCTATTCTTGGTAATGATATGGGAAGCTAAAAAGATCTTATGCTGCCTTTCCAGATAAAGCAATATTCAATATTATAGGACTTCAAGGGAAGATTCTCCAGATCAACCAAAATAGGTGTCAAAATCAAGTGTCATAGGAAGAAACAGTATAACTATGTTTAATATAGAACATATAAGTCAAAAACAGCTGCTGGTTAAAATCTTCGGGAGTATTCAGAAATAGGTTCTTCAAGTTTAGATATTAGATTTTTGCTATCACTAAAAACACGTGATTTTGCACCTAATGAAGCTGCATGACTTTCAAAAAGAACAGTCATCAAGCAACAAAGTAGAAAACTATATTATGTGCTCTGCAATGCAGTGCACCATCAAGTCATCAACCATTTTTTGCTTCAGATTAAGATGCTACTTTCATTTGTGAAAGTGCCGAATCAATTCCAGAGAACACTAAGTCCTTACAAAGGTGAATGGCTAGAAAAACTCTTCATACTATAGCATAACACTAACCTCTGATCAGTGCGCACCACGCATGCCCCCCATAAAGCATCAGATAGTCTCCATAGGTTAAACAATTCTTGATACAACAGCAATCACAATTTGGTACTTAACTCTCCATAAGAAATCTACCTCTCATTATCTCTTTTTCTTTTTTTAGATATTATGATCCACAAGTTGTAAAACTAGAAGTCTGAGGTTAGAGAACATTCTTTTTCAATATAATTTCCAATAATTGGGCCCAAATCTTGGAATATCCATCAAAAGAGGTAAGCCTCTTTCTTGCATCCACTTCAATGGAAATCCTATGGCAGCGAGTGTGACTTAGGGACTTTTCCAGCCTTAAATTTAGTACTTTATCTATTCTTATTGGAAATTTTGTCAAGCAATACCAGCTCCATAGGCCACTTCATCATTTACAGTGTTACACAATAAAAATTGCAAACTGCTACCTTGTCAAACACTCGAACCCTTTTCAATTATTATAGCTACTTTTCCACAATTCTGTAGATTTTTCTTAAGGCCAAAACACAAAGCCAAAAAACACTGAAATGATTTCAGAAATTAAAGAGACAATTGTGAGGCAAAAAATAAAAAAAGATCCTCCAAAATCGTGCAAGAACTAACAATAGTAAATGGAAAAGGTTTGAACAAATTTACAACTTTATTTTGAAAAGATGCAAGTCTTAAAGTCACATATCTAATAAGTAATAACTGGCAAGATTCCATTCTCATTTGCAAAGGCTTCTATCCATCTCATTTAAGTTTAATTAGATACCCACGGCCTTACAGAGAAGTAAAAAAAATTGCATGCATAACATGTTTAAATAGACTATACCTGAATACAAAGCTTGAACCCCCCATGTAAAGTCTTGGAATAAGGGCAACTACATGTTACAGATTTGAAAGTTTTGTAGGATCGAGCAGTAACCATTCATAAGTAGGGTGCCAATCTATGGGGTTATTTCCTAATCTCTCTTTAGATTAGAATTTAGTAAGAAGAAATGTTGTCCTTTCTAATTTGATTGGAATAATTTCCTTTCTTTTTTCACATAATGGTATGATAAAAAATAAATTAAAAGGGAATCATTCAGGTCTGATACAAAATGGATTGAACAAATACGTATGATTTTTTTTGAAGAAAATTTACCACTTACCACAGACCCTGACCAACAAAGACAATCCAAAAACTAACAGAAAAGTGTGTGGGATCCATGCAGACAATCTTACACAAGTCTCTTGCACATTGCAGAAGGCAAACCAGCAAAGCAAATCGCTTAATGCTTGAAACAGAGAAGAAAGAACAAGAAACTTCCATCAAAAATTATAGTAAATTATATCACGTGTAAAGGATTCACAAAGTACACTTAAACTCATAATTCTTTTTCCTCAGTACTACCCCCAGCTTGTTAAAAATTGTCCACCTATACCATCAGGATTTACAAAGTACACTTAAACTCATAAATCTTTTTCCCCAGTACTACCCCCAGCTTGTTAAAAACTATCTGCCTATACCGTCAGGGAATCTAAAAATAAACTGAAACACAACACATAGATCAGATACCAGACAGCTCATTGGTGTAGCTAGGAAAATCAATCAAACCTTAAAACTCCTTAAAAAGTTCCCTCACTCCAACTCACCAGTCTCTCAAGGGTCAAGAGTGCAGTCTCCACTAGTCGGCGACTCACAAAAAGTTTTATTAAGTGCTCTATATACAGATCTATCTTAGGAAAAAGTTAAGGCACAAGTAGCAGCTGGTAGAAAACTATTTTTGAAGGAAAAGGTCAATGTGTCAAGACTCAAGAATCAAGAGCTTTAAATTGAGATATGCTGGTGTTGAGATTAACTGAGAAGCACGAAATTGGCAGTAATACTTAAATTAATTCGTTTTCGTTGTTCACTTTTTTGGCTGAGGAAGATGATGGTTCCGATTCTAAGCACTGTTCCATAAGACAGTGGAGAAGTAATCCTTATAGATAGATACGATCAACCTCGATGCTAATAGCAATAAAGATAGCAATGATCCTCAGTACAGAGTACCAAATAATCTCATCAAAAACGGAATGATGTAGTAAATGCAAGCAATGATTAGACTTTATACCAATCTATGCACTATATATATCAGCAATCACCAAGACCTCCAAGCAAGAGCGTTAAAAGTATATAAAGGGAAGAAGAGGGTTAGCAAAAGACCCCGTTATGTTCACTTGTATTATTCATTTGTTATGGCACAACATTGCACACTGAAGACAGCATATCTCAATAAATTTCTAGAAACAATAATGAAAGCGACATTATGTTTTTTAATGTCATACGGGGAAAAAATACATATACTACACAATATCTTCCAAGACAAGAATCCGGGCCAAGATTAGAAAAAGAGATCTATGACCAATATGGTAAAAACTTGTCCACTGAGATTTTGAGATGCAGATAGAACCAAAACATTATTCCGTTGTGCATCTAAAGTTGTGATAACCTAATTTGAAATAAAATGTCCACCATATAACAATGTTTCCTCATTTTAGTTTAAAGTGACGACTATTTGATACCTATATATGTAAAGTGCCAAAGCAAGCTGAGATGTGAAATTCAGAGCTTGCTAAATTGACATAACCAAGGTCTACTATCTAACTAGTCAGTGGAGTGAGCTCAGTCTAGCTTCTAAATTTCACAATCTATGTCATGTGGAGGAAGATCCGATTGCTAAACAGCTAAAGAAGTATGAATGAAGATTGGCTCTACCAAGGTCTTACATCTAGTCAGTGAAGCAGTAATCCAAAGTTGCCTCAAGACCTTCTTGCTAAGTGCTAATAAGAGCAATGATGTTTCTTACCGAGTAGAAGAGGTCAAACAAAATTTTGTATGGGCAAAAAAAAACGGTTTGATCATTATCAGGTTAACTATGAAGCTAAGGTAGTAGGGGTTAAATAACTAATCACTTGCTAAAACACACATAAGAGTAGCGATATCTCTAAAAAAAGAACAAAAGGTGGCATTTTTTTTAAGCTTTTTAAAGAAGAAAAAAGAGGGTAAAATCAACATATACCACCAACAAAGTGAAGTAATTCATCAACTACAATAAAGGAGAAAAGGAATAAACAAAGTGAGCGCTCACCTCTGTTTGGCTGTCTCTTATTAACACTATATCCGCCAACAAAACCAGCAGGCCCTTTCACAGCGACATCTGACGCAGTATTTCCAAGCCCATAACTGAAAGAACTAGAAGCATCTCGCTCAGGAGTTGCTGCTCTCCAAGGAGAATCTCCATAAATGGAACTGCTTCCATATAAGTCTGCAAATGCCCCGTCTATGCCACCATTTGATGATGCATAGGTTGAAGATGTTGGGGCTACATTACTAACAGTGTTTCTTCCAAAGCCTCCAACTCCCAAATTGTAACTGCTATCAGCCCCAACATAATTCAGATTCCCGCCACCGCCAACAGCATTTCCTCCACTTTGTCCAGACACTTGTGAAGTACCCCAGTTTGAGTTACCACTTCCAAAGGTTCCTCCAGCATTACTGTTTCCAGATCCATCGAAAGCACCCGAAGAAGAAGAATTTGTACTATAATTGAGTCCATTTCCCCACAAGTTCCTGTTTGAGCTAAAAAGGGACGAGCTTCCCCCATTACCACTATCGTAACCAACAGGACTGCCAAACCTATTAGAGTTGCTCATATAGTAGGGGTTCATGCCTCGTCCGTAGCTGAGATTGCTACTGAAGTTAGCACTTCCTCCATAATTTGCATTTAGTCCAGGCTCAAAATTCACACCCATTCCAAAGCCAGAATTAAACGGAGGGAACCCACTTCTTCCGGCTGCCATTGCACCGTATCTACCATCCATTCTAACCCCATAACCTCCGAGAGCACTTGGATTGTAGCCCTGATTGTAGCCATTTAACAAGTTGTTAACCCTGTTTAAACCATAATTAAACCCACCAATCGGGCTACGGCTTGGACCAGGTGATAGTTCTTTAGGGACTGCACGCTTAACCTCAACCATCTTGCCATTAAGTTCATGAAATGTTTTGATTAAAACTCGATCCACTGCTTCCTCTGAATCAAAAGTAATGAACCCAAAACCTCTTGGTCTCTGAGTATTATGATCATACATTACGACAACATCCGTAATAGTCCCAAAGTGCTCAAAATACATTTTGAAATCACTCTCAGTAACAGTGGACGCTAAACCTCCTACAAAAATCTTCCTAGTCCGTCCAGGTCCTGGGGAGCCATGCACACTGCCACTAGTTCTAGTCAGAATGTTTTGATCATCCCTTGGAACAGCCTTCTTTGCCTCCACCTGAAGTTAAATAGGCAAATCATTAGGAAAGGAAAAGGAAAACATATCGGCAAACCTTAACAAAATCATCCGAACAAGGTAATACTAATAAACATCATAACATTAGAATGGAAAGAAGTAGCTAACCAAAAATCCCAAGCAAAGCCATACATATTATAATCAAATTTCAGTGGCTTCGAAAACATGCCTCCACATCAAAAACACATGAATTCTAAATGCTAGTTTCATGCAACAAACACTGAACAAGTAATGTACATAAAGATATCCAAAGTATAGCCAGCAAATTACCATTCTCCCATCAATGTTGTGTTTCTCCTTGACAACTCTCTCTGCAACAGCAGGGTCAGAGAAAACAATGAAACCAAACCCCCTTGCACGGCCAGTGGTGCGATCCTTCATGATCACGGCTTCGATCACCTCACCAAATGTGCTAAAATACTCCTTAAGACGCTCCTCATTCGTCTCCCAGGAGATTCCGCCAATAAATAGCTTACCAAGGTCGGATTGCATTTTTCTACAACAACAACAAAGCCTTAGTCCCAAAATAATCAGAAGTCGAATTGCATATTTCTACAAACCCAAAAACAAAAATGACACAACATTTCATTAAAAACTCACACAATTCTCAAATTTGGAAAGCTTATCAACCCAATCTAACACAAAAGGACAGCTAATTTCAGAAGATTGAGCATAATTTAAGCTTGGATCCAATACATTTATTCAAAATTCAACTATTATATCCAACTCAAATTAGTTCCACAAGTCATATAAACTTCATCTACCATTTGACCAAAATTGAATTACCAACAGCAAAATGAATTCAATTTCAACAACATTTCTACAAACTCTATAAAAAAGATCATATCATATATTCATATCATATCATAAAACATAACATTAACATTAACTTACCTAAGAAAGAATCACAAGAACACCCAACAAAATTCAAAATGCCAAATTAAAATTGGGATATAAATTATTGGATTCAATCGATAAAATTTGGATCCTTCATCGATCAATTAAAAAAAAATCAAGATTAGGATTTAAACACCCCTGTAAAATTCCCGATCATATACATTTCAATCAAATTAACAAATACCCAGATCAACCAAAATCATCAACACTAAATAAAAATCAAAACTTCAAATAAAAAATCAAAACTTTAAATTAAAAAAATCAAAAAATTGAAATTAAAAACAAAAAACCCACCGATTAAAAAGAAGACCCCTGATGCAGAATTCAAGAGAAAAACACTTAAGATCTGATGAGAGCAAAGATGATTGAGGACATGTTCATCACCATATCCTCCTTCAATTAAAAAAAAATTGGACTTTTTTTTTTCCAATTAATAATTTTTTATCTTAAGCTCTTCAATTTTAAGTCAATTGTAAATTTTGATTAAAAATGCAGAGATTTTAATTATTTTATTAAACTACAAATGTTTATATCCCATATAAATTCAATCAAAAAAAAAAAAAACAATTAAGTAAACCAACCAAAAACCCAAAAATAATCCAAAAAAAATAAAAATTATAAATATATTTTATTTAAAAAAGAGGAGGGATATTTAGTGTGTAATAAAAATTACCCAATATTAAGGGGTGAAAATGGTGAAATGGGATTTTTTTGGATTTTGATTTTATTTTTTAGCTAGAAAATAGTTTGAAAAAAAAATGATTTTTATACAAGAAGGAAGGAAGAAAGTAGAGAGAGAAAGAGGAGAGGGTGGGATGTGAAAAAATGGGACGTTTGATCTGATAATGAGGAGAGAGATTGCTTGTCCTCCCATTCTTCTCCTTTTATACTTATGGGCAATTTTCATATGGTACTTACCTTCATCTACCTTTATTTCTCTTCTTTTCCTCATATGTCATCACTATTCTAAAGCCCATTTATATATTCTTGCTTCATTATTATTTATTAATCCTTTTTTTGGCCCATTTTTATTGGCCCCCTCCCATTTAGTTTTCTTGTTTTAGGGTTTTTTCTTTTTTTTTTTTTTTTTCGGGGCTGATTTACATGGGTGATTGAGGGTTTTCGGGTGGTTAGAGTTTTTGTAGGTTGAGATTTAAGTAAAATGTAAGGAGGTATTGAATGTCTTTGATTAACATGTAAGGTTGCGGATTTTTGGCCGGTTACGGTTTTTTTATGTTGAGCTTTAAGGGAAACAAGGAAGTATTGAATGCTCTTTTAGATGCCCTTCTTTACTTGGAAGGCTGCTGATATTAAGGAAATCGTTTCAACGTTTCTCAACATGTAACTCTTAAAATGTACTTGAGAGGACTATTTGAAAGTTTGTTGATGCAAAGAGTTTGAAACGTAATGGAGTTTTTTCACTCAGCATGCATTGTGGGAGAAAAGCTGCAAACACTTTTTACTTGATCAAATAGATCGTGGATTTTTCTTTATACATAATAAAAATAGTTTTGTTAATTGTTTTCCTCGCTATCTACGTGTAACACATGCATGTATCAATTGAAAACTAGCGTTATAAAAGTGTCTAACTAGTAGATTAGTTAAGAAATCCAGGTAACATGCCCGTAAATTTCGCTTGGTAGAAAGAAAACATGGTAGTGCATTTATTATACACTATGTCTAACACAAGTATGTTTTGTAATAATCCTTTGACAGAGAACAAATAAACCTATTGTTTTAGAAAATGACATGCATTCACTTGAAGGTCTTGAATCAATATGGCATTTTCAGCAAAATTTATGAGAGAAAGAGAGTTTTTCCCTAAACAAACACTTCAAGCCAGTTCAATAATGTTGTGTGCTTGAAAATAAAAATGATTTTTATAGGTTCATGCATTCATCTAAACATACCCATATAAAATGGCGGTTTTAACAAAAAGCATGATAAAGCTTATGAGAGAGAAATCAAGAAAATGTTTTAAACCTAAATAAACACATGATAGCCTTTTCTCTAACATTAACATTGACGAGTGAGAAAAAAAATATTTTACACATATACGTATTCTCATGAAGATTTTGGAACGAAGCAAATAAATTAACCAATTTTTAATTAATCAAAGAGCTCCTACTTTTTTCTCTTATGCTAATTGCTAAAGTGCACTTTTAAACCTATATCAACAATAAGCCTGAGTGAAAGTAATTCAAATAAAATTGAGTTGGACTTTATCGACTAGTTGGGTTTACTTATTTATTTTGACAAGGAATGACACTATATTTTTTTTTATTGTATGTATTTAGGCATAACCTATGCAAAATAAAAATAAATAAATAAATAAATAAACATTTCAACTAAGTATACGTACAAAACTTAGTTTTTTTTGGTCTAATACTGATGTGCATGTGCATGTGTACCAAAAAAGAGATGATTTCGACATATGTTCTTCTTTTTTTGTAATTGCGACCACTGGACATCAATTTGGAATTATAATCGGGTAACCGACAAAGATAATTATTACCTAATTTACATTGATAAAGTATCTAATTTTGAATTTATTGTTTGTAATAAATAAATAAGCATTTCAACTAATTATATGTATGAAGCTTAGCTTTCTCATAAGCCCTTTTCAAAAAAAAAAAAAAAAAAAAAAAATCATNAAAAAAAAAAAAGAATCAGCTTTAATTTTTTTCTTAAGCCTATGCGTGTTTCTGTTTTCCCCTTTCTAACTTTTTGACTATTTTTCCAAATTCTCCCCTTTCTCTCTCCTCCTTGCCTCTTTCTCATATCTCTCCTCTTTGGTTATTTCTCAGTAAAAATATCCAATTAGTCGCTCACTCCGGCTCACCGCCACCGTTCTCTCTTCTTCTCCGCCTCGCTACTTTGTCACTCCGGCTCTTAAGTCTCCATTGAGTAGTTGCGATTTCCATCACACCAAGATCGTTTGTCACGAAGAGGATCGGAGCATTTTGAATATGTGTAGGAGCCATCCGTATAATCACTTGGATTCTTAAAGACTTCGTCTGGTTCTGGATGATCTCCAGAAGCCATAGCCAAGTTTTCAAGTTTAAAGAAAAGGGGACTCAATTTTGATGATTTGGTGTTGATAATACCAAAACAGTAAAGGGGTCTTATAAAGGAGAAGAAATTGAGTTGGATAGCACAAAAAACCGAAAAAAATTAAGGAGGTTTGAAGACTAGATCTTGGAAAAAAGCGTTAAACGCCATAGTTACTCTGCTATTTTCTTGTAAATTGAGTGAGATGAAGGATAAGAACAGAGAGGGTGAGAGAGATGAGAGAGATCATGTGTGGTAAAGGTACGGATAAATGTGAGGAAGGTAGGTGAAATATGAGGGAGGTAGGTGTGAATAACAAGTGAGTGGTGAGTAATTGTGGTGAGTAATTAATTTGAAAGATTTTTATGACTTTGACCAGAAAACATAGAAGAATCCAAGGAATAAAAGAAGGGCAACTTTGTCCATTCAATAAGCTGGTGAAATAAGTAAGAAGCAAACTAAGGGTAAAAATGTAATCTAATACTTACTTAAAATAGAAAGATTCTAAATGTATCAAACAAAAGGGAACACCCTTTATGGAAAGCGTATCAATCTTTTAGGAACGGAGGGAGTATCTGAATTTGAATTTATTGTTTTGTAAAGTCTGGCACTAATTACACAGTTCATGCGCTACATCCCTTTTCAAAAAAAAAAAAAATCCGCTTTAATTTTTTTAAGCCTATGCGTGTTTCTATTTTCCCCTTTCCAACTTTTTGACTATTTTTCCAAATTCTCTCCTTTCTCTCTCCTCCTTGCCTCTTTCTCATATCTCTCCTCTTTGGTTATTTCTCAGTAAAAATATCCAATTAGTCGCTCACTCCGGCTCACCGCCACCGTTCTCTCTTCTTCTCCGCCTCGCTACTNTGCTACTTTGTCAAACTGCCTAGCCACCGTTACCTATAGTCTCAACTTAGTGAATCAATGATAAAATTTTGTTTGTAATTTAGTAAATTAAATTAATCAATCAGTTTTGTGATTTTTGAGAAATTTGTTTTTTGATTTCATTGATTTCTTTCCGCTGGCTTAATAAATATGTTTGTTACAAATGATTTTTTTTTCTGTTTTTTTTTTTTTTTTTTTAGANTTTTTTTTTTTTTTTTTAGATTTAGTTGTTCTGATAATCAATTAGTTTTGTAATTTTTTTTATTTTTGGTGAAGTAGAAATGATACAATGTTAGCTAGTGATTTTTTTTTTAATTTTTTCCTTCTAATTTGTGATATTCTTCAAATTGAGTGTGAAGGAAAGTGCACTTTGTTAAATTGTTTTAAGTTATTCACTTTGAAAATTTGTTTAAAGCTATCCACTTTGTTACTTGTTAATCTAGTTTTATTATTTACTTGTGCTGGTTAATTTATTAATACTATGTTATAGAAAATAAGGTTTTAATAGAGAGTATTTGTGGGAGAGAATAATAGATATGTTTTCTTATTCATTACCAAAATATATATATATACAAGCATTAAGGGTTTCCTGTAGAATAAACCCTAGTATCCAGAATATTCTAGATCATACCTAAGGGGTATAATGGACATCCATAAAATAATAATATTTTATAACACTCCCCCTTGGATGTCCATTATAAAGCAAATATACATCATTTTATAATACGCATGTGCAATGCTGCCTCATTAAAAACCTTAACAGGAAAACCCAGTGGGAAAAACCATAGCTAAGGGAAAAAGAGTACAGCGCGCATTGACTCCCCCTCATGATATCATCCGTTGAGATCCTTGAGATGACGCAACCCGATTTGATGAACTAATTTCTTGAATGTAGCAGTAGGAAGCGCCTTGGTAAATAGATCTGCTAAATTTTCGCTTGAACGAATCTGTTGGACACTAATCTCACTATTCTTCTGAAGGTCATGGGTGAAGAAAAACTTTGGCAAAATATGCTTCGTCCTGTCACCTTTAATGTACCCTTCCTTGAGTTGTGCAATACAGGCTGCATTGTCTTCATATAATGTAGTCGGAGCTTGTTTTCCACATAAACGACCACAATCTTCTTGTATGTGCTGAATTAGAGACCTTAGCCATACACATTCTCGACTAGCCTCATGAATTGCTAAAATTTCTGCATGATTAGAAGAAGTAGCAGCAATGGTTTGTTTCATGGAACGCCAAGAGATTGCGGTACCACCATATGTAAATACATATCCAGTTTGTGATCGAGCAACATGAGGATCTGATAAATACCCTGCATCTGCAAAACCAACTAATTCTTCTTTGGAGGTGTTAGAAAAGAACAAACCTTTATCTTTCGTACCTTGTAGATAGCGAAATATATGCTTAACCCCATTCCAATGCCTTCGGGTAGGACATGAGCTAAACCTTGCTAATAGATTGATAGAGAATGATATGTCGGGTCTTGTGTGACTAGCAAGGTACATCAATGCTCCTATTGCACTTAGATATGGTACTTCAGGACCAAGAATCTCTTCATCATTTTCCCGAGGGCGAAAAGGATCTTTATCAACATCTAGTGATCTTACAACCATTGGGCTAGTTAACGGATGTGCTTTATCCATATAAAATCTTCTGAGCACCTTCTCTGTGTATGTAGTTTGATGCACAAGGATTCCTTCTTTTAGGTGCTCAATTTGTAGCCCTAAACAAAATTTTGTCTTACCAAGATCTTTCATTTCAAACTCTTTTTTCAAGTATTCCACTGTTATTGGAATCTCTTCTGGAGTTCCAATGATATTCAAATCATCAACATAGACAGCAATAATCACAAAACCTGACCCGAATTTCTTTATGAAAATACAAGGGCTAATAGGGTCATTTCTATAATCTTCTTTCAACAAATATTCACTAAGGCGATTGTACCACATACGCCCTGATTGTTTCAATCCATAAAGGGATCTATTTAACTTAATACAATGTTGTTCTCGAGAACGCGAACCAGTTGCTTCAGGCAACTTGAAACCTTCCGGGAGTTTCATGTATATATCACTATCAAGTGGGCCGTATAAGTAAGCTGTTACAACATCCATTAGTCGTAAATCAAGTCCATGTCTTACTGCCAGACTAATTAAGAATCTGAAAGTAGTTGCATCCACCACAGGAGAATATGTCTCCTCAAAATCAATACCAGGTCTTTGTGAGAATCCTTGTGCAACTAAACGTGCTTTGTGTCTCACAATTTCACCCTTTTCATTTCTTTTCCGCACAAAGACCCATTTATATCCCACTGGTTTTACACCTTCGGGTATACGAACTACTGGCCCAAATACTTCTCTCTTTGCAAGTGATTTCAATTCTGCATCAATTGCTTCTTTCCATTTTGGCCAATCATCTCTTTTCCTACATTCTTCAATGGACTTAGGCTCATGATCCTCTTTTTCATTCATAACATCAAGTGCTACATTATATGCAAACACATCATCGACGTCGATTTCATTTCGGTTCCAAGTTATTCTAGACATGACATAATCTGTTGAGATCTCTTCATTTTCAGGTACCTGAGGTTCTTCTAGAACACTATCATTTGTCATGTCTATGGTCTCTTCTGGAGATCCTTCATTTATTGCTTCCTCAATCTGGCCATTACTTATCATTGCTCCTTTTCTTTTCCGAGGATTCTTATCTTTGGAACCTACTGGTCTACCACGCTTCAGGCGTGCCTTAGACTCATGAGATTGTCCTTCAGGGACATCAATCTTGATAGGAGCATTTACAGCTGGTATATGTGACTTAGTTACTCTATTTAGGTCAGTAAATGCGTCTGGCAATTGATTTGCTAAGCTTTGTAAATTAATTATCTTTTGGACTTCCAATTCACATTGTTTAGTGCGAGGATCAAGGTGGTTTAATGATGATTCATTCCAACTAATTTCATTTTCCAGCTGCTTGTTCTCTCCCCCTAATGCTGGGAAAACCAACTCGTTAAAGTGACAATCTGCAAAACGAGCAGTAAATAGATCACCTGTTAATGGCTCTAGGTATCTAATTATTGATGGGGATTCAAACCCGACATATATGCCCAGCCTCCTTTGAGGACCCATCTTAGAGCGTTGTGGTGGAGCAATTGGAACATACACAGCACATCCGAAAATTCTTAGATGGGAAATATCTGGTTCCTGACCACAAACCAATTGTGATGGGGAGAATTTATGTTTACTGGTTGGCCTGATGCGAATTAGTGCTGCAGCATGTAAAATAGCATGTCCCCAAGTAGAAATCGGTAGATCCGACTTCATAAGTAATGGTCTAGCAATCAACTGAAGACGTTTAATTAGTGATTCTGCAAGACCATTTTGTGTATGAACATGTGCTACAGGATGTTCAACATTTATTCCAATAGCCATACAATAATCATTAAAAGCCTTTGAAGTAAATTCACCAGCATTATCCAGACGTATATTCTTAATAGGAAAATCTGGAAATTGTGCTCGTAATCTTATCAATTGAGCAAGTAACCTCGCAAACGCCAGGTTGCGGGTTGATAGTAAGGACACATGTGACCATCTAGTCGATGCATCGATTAAAACCATAAAATATCTAAATGGTCCA
The DNA here is from genome assembly GCA_016808085.1 of Suaeda aralocaspica. Taxonomy (NCBI): domain Eukaryota; kingdom Viridiplantae; phylum Streptophyta; class Magnoliopsida; order Caryophyllales; family Amaranthaceae; genus Suaeda; species Suaeda aralocaspica. Next base: position 2,633,272 of record PYUH01000490.1, read on the forward strand.
CATGGTGGATGTATTGGTCCACATATGTCTCCTTGTATACGTTCAAGGAAAGAAATAGATTCATAATTTATTTTCGCTGGTGATGGCCGAATGATCAACTTACCTTGGGAGCAAGCAGCACAAGAATAATCATTTTGAAGAATCTGCTGGCTCTTCAAAGAATGTCCATGTGAATTTTCAATTATTTTTCGCATCATTGATGAACCGGGATGGCCTAACCGGTCATGCCAAACTATAAAGCTATCTGTAAACTTCTGGTTTACAATAGCATATGTCTCAATAACATTAATCTTTGTGTAGTACAAGCCAGTGGAGAGTGCAGATAATCTCTCCAAAACCTGCTTAGTGCCTTGGGTTATACTCGTAATTTGAAGGAATTCATTATTTCCTTCACTTATTGTCTCAATATGGTATCCGTTTTGACGGATATCTTTAAAACTCAATAAATTTCTTTGAGACTTAGGGGAGTACAAAGCATCAACAATTTCGAATTTTGTTCCCATAGGCATCAATATAGTTGCTCTTCCGGAGCCTTCAATAATGTTTGCACTACCGGATATAGTATTCACACTTATATTATTCATCATCAATTGAGAAAAATATCTCTTATTTTTAAGTATTGTATGAGTAGTTGCACTATCAGCTAGACATATTTCTTCACCATTTATTGTTAATTGAGCTTGGAGAGCATTCATGTTCTTCAAATAAAATAATAGAAAGTAAATAACATATCCTAAAATATCCAAATATTCAAAGTAACTAAAATAAGATTAAAGTAACAAAGTCTTAAAGCACAAAACAAACTATTAAACTATCAAGTTCATGCATAAAATAACAAAGCCAAAGTAAATAACATAAATTATTCTACCTAAATTATGAATGTAAACTACTAAATCTTTATTTGTTAATAGACATAATTATTATTGACTTAATTATTCCCTTCAGGGGTGGTGAAGAAATCTGCAACCTCCAGGTGTGTTGTATCACCATTATCAAAATCACCTTCGCCATCTTCGTATACCAAGTTAGTCTCCACTTTCTTTCCTTTCTTTTTCAGAGACTGCTGATAAAGGTCAACAAGATGCTTTGGTGTACGACATATACGAGACCAGTGGCCCTTTCCTCCACAACGGTAGCACATAGTCTCACTTTTAGCCTTCTCATGCTTTTTACTACCATCCTCATTATCCCACTTCCGGTGAGAATATGAGTTTTTGAAATGACCACCTCTACCTCTATAATATCCACGACCTCTTCTGCGGCCATGACTTCCACCACGACCTCGACCACTGCTGCTGGCAGGGCCTCTATTGTTAATTCGTATCCCATTGTGGGATGCAGCATTCACTTCAGGGAATGCAGTAGAGCCAGTTGGCCGTGATTCATGAATTTTCAATAAAAGCTCATCATTTTGTTCAGCCACTAGAAGACAAGATATCAATTCAGAATATTTTTTAAAGCCCTTTTCACGATATTGTTTACTCAATAAGAGATTATCCTTGTGAAAAGTGGTATATGTCTTTTCCAACATATCCTCATCAGTTATTTTTTCTCCACATAATTTCAGTTTAGAAGTGATTCTAAACATGGCTGAGTTATACTCACTTACTGATTTAAAATCTTGTAATCTTAAATTAAGCCATTCATAACGAGCTTGAGGGAGGATAACATTTTTCTGGTGGTCGTACCTTTCCTTTAAATTATTCCAAAGCACCATTGGGTCTTTCACAGTTAAATATTCAGTCTTAAGGGCCTCATGAAGGTGATGGCGAAGGAATATCATAGCTTTAGCTTTGTCTTGACTGTTTTCTTGATTTCCTGCTTTGATAGTTTTTCCAAGACCTTTTGCATCTAGATGAATTTCAGCATCCAATACCCAAGACAAATAATTCTTTCCAGTAATATCAAGGACTGCAAATTCAAGTTTTGCTAGGTTTGACATAATTTACTATATCAAAATAATATTGCAAATTAGGAACTATTATATATTGTAATAAATGTATATATGCCACGAATTTACTGATAAATGAGTCAAGTAATCAACAATGACAAATTTACTTAATACATATATACTGTATAGACAAATTCACGAAACACTATATATATGTAATAAAATAAGATAAACTATGGTGGATGATAAGCTTTGCATTAAAAATACTCGTCTACGCTAATATTATTGTTTGATAATTCATATTGATAAAAATGAATGCTTAACACTTAATTTATATAAAGATGGAAATCCTAATCCTAGTGAAATTATAATAAAGCATAAACTCCTAATTATACTAGTAGACAAGATAATGACTAGAGTCCTTACTCCACATGTACCAATATAATGAATGATAAACTAACTAATTGTATGTTGTTAACCAATTTATAATGTCAATAGCCATATATATAATAATAATAATTAATCCACATATGATTGCCTCTTTATCATTGAACTTTATCAATAGCCATAAAAAAAAATCAAAAACATTGAACAAAACACAAAACAATAACAACAATTATATCAGCAATCTCTAATTATTATAATACTTATACTCAAGATTCTATTAACCTAATAATATCATGATATTAATTATACTTTATTTGATTACACTCTATAGCGACACAAGACTAAGAGATCTAAATCATCTAAATCAATCAATGATACATATTTACTAGATTCGCATCATTTAGATTACATATATAATTAAATAATTAACATATTTTACATTACATATTAAATACATCTATCATTAGCATATATAAATATTAAATCTTATCATATTAGCACTACACTATATATATATTCTAATATACAATAAATTATCATACTACAAATACTATTAGTTAAAATAATTTTATATGCTAATAATCTAGACATATTATATATACCATTAAACTACTATAAATCAAACGATTTCAGCATACATACATATCTCTTTTAGAGGTATTAACTATATATATATATATATATATATAATATACAAGGCCAACCAAAAAGAAGCAATCAATAAGAATTGAACTCGTAATAAGAATTGAACTCGTAATTGAACAGGACAATGAGCATACTTACATACATCTATACCCGCCATCAATTTTATCCAATTCCAATTACCAGAAAGTCAGATCAAAGTAATTATTTCAAGCCCACCAAAATATAATATCAAATCAACTATATAATCAAACAAATTAAAACTATAAAGTATACCACTTCAATCTTCTTATATGCAACGACAATCAATTGACATTGACAATTAAACCAATACCCATATCAAGGATTTCCATCATCCAATAAAAATTGAAAAAACAAAGATTCAATTCACTCAACACTCATCAAAAACCCTTGACTCAAAAATCGATTAACAGTTCATTTCATTTTTTTTTTATTATTTTTTTTTTTTGAGGAAAATCAACATAAGGTTTAGTCCCAACTATGCAACCATAAATGATTCCTTTAGAAGAGGGGACAAAAACAAACAAAACCCAGTAAACAGATGATATAATCCAATCCCAGAAAACTAAACAATTATAAAGTTATAGAAGAGTTCAAACAATGGGCCCTAATTAAATTAAATTAAGGAGAAAAAAAAATTGTGTTTTTTTTTTCACTTATAAGATCGATCTCACCTTTTTCTTTCTTGTTTGTGAACCCACCTTCTAAAAAGGACTCAAAAGTTGAGAAAACTGAAAAACTTTGACTATTCGTGGTATATTATCAATGAATCTGAGATTCGTGCTGATAGCGTGTTATAGAAAATAAGGTTTTAATAGAGAGTATTTGTGGGAGAGAATAATAGATATGTTTTCTTATTCATTACCAAAATATATATATATATACACAAGCATTAAGGGTTTCCTGTAGAATAAACCCTAGTATCCAGAATATTCTAGATCATACCTAAGGGGTATAATGGACATCCATAAAATAATAATACTTTATAACATACTATTATTTATTTTATTATTATTATTATTATTATTATTATTATTATTTTACTTTGTAGATTGTGATTGTAATTTGTTTTATGAAATTGTACTAATGTTCATAATCGATGATTTCTGGTTTTGTGACATTTTTTTTTAAATGGGTACATGGAATTAGTTATCAGGTTGAATTATTAGTTGGTTTATATGTAGCTTTTTATTATTGAATCGAATCAAAATTTTTTTTTCCCATTGAAAACAATAAGAAGTTTGGTTATCATGTGATAAATGGATACACACAATTGTATCATATTTGATTCATTTTCACAAATATATTCGATAAAAAGACCTCATGCAGGAAGTTATAGCAAAAAAAAAAAAAACAATGTAATGACAATGGAATTGAATGGCAAAGTATCAAAACTAATCTCAACAATTATTAATTTGATGAACTCAGCTTTTATTTGTTTTTGTTTTGAAAATTTTAAAATAATTCATTAATATCAAGTTATATGAGTGATCACATCTAAAAGATAAAGCATCCAAATTCATCAAATATATAACATTGAATAAAATAAAAGCTTCCTTCACCAAAACTACCATCGTCGAGTAGTTCTTGCATATTGTTGTCATAATTAGCCTTTTCGGAGATACAATTTAATAGTTTGCTATTGCCACATGGACGATCTTCACCTAATTCATCTGTTTGTATTTGATAAAAAAAATAAAAATAAAATAGCTTCTCTATCCCTTATAATTCGTTACTAATGAACCAACTCTACAAAAATTCATATTTTTATAATTAATCTAGGTTAGAAAATAAACTGGAAAAAACTCCCTCAAAGAGAACCCTCTCTTTCAAGGTAGAAAGCTCATCTACATAGAGAAAGTATTATTATAAAAATAAAAACTACTTAGGAAGAGGAAGTATTTGTGCAGAGGCAAACTGACCCAAAGGACTATTAGATTTTATTTCAACTTGAAAACTACTTATTCTGACTTAAAAACATAACACCCTTGACTTAAATTTAAAATCAATTTAGTAACTTAAAGATATATTGCATTTTAGTCGATCCGATGGAACACCCATAAATTTACCTCTAAAACAAAAAAAAAAAAAAAATAATAAATTATATATTGGTGAACTCTTTAGGCTTATACCTTTCCACTTGTAGCAACTACTTGTCATCAAAACCTCAGAATGGGCCATACCTTATGATCTCACCCTTTTGGGCTTACACTCTATATTATGGGCTTCCCTACGTTTCATATATTACGTTTAATTAATTGAACACGACAAATGAAAAGGTCGTTAACTTTTACCGCTTCAAACTTTTCCTTTCAAAAAATTTCCACACATTCAAATTTCCCTCCAAAAAATTTTCACAAAGCTTCCACAACACTCTAAACAGTAAACACCCAAACTCCTCTTCTTATTTATATCTCCATTATCTTCTTCTTCTTCAACTCCCTCCCTCCCCCTCTCTTTCTCTCTCTTCTCCAGTTGATTATTTGTTTCTCTCTCATCGATAAAATTAAAACTATATTATGTCGTCGTTGAGATCACGCGCTGTCGTTATAGGCGGTGGTGGTAACGATAGTAATAGTGGTGGTGGTGGTGTTGCGGGTGAGATTCATGTTATTGTGGGCCCTATGTTTGCCGGTAAAACTACTGCTCTTCTTCGTCGTATCAAATCTGAAACCATCAATGGCAGGTTCGTAATTTTTTCACTTTTTTTTTTTTTTTTTAACTATTATTATTTTAACTGGTTAATTCTTTAATTTTTATGTTATTGAATTTTGAGATTTATTTATAAAAAATCGTTTAATAGTTGAAGGAAATTTGTAATTTTTGTGCTAAAATTTGGTTGATCTGAAATTTATATGTGAATTTATGTTGATGATTTTTGATGCAATTTTGTCATTTTTTTGGGTTTATGATATTTAACAAATATTTAATTGATCTTTTATAAAAAAAATTTATTATTTGCAGTCAATTATTTATTATATATAGAAAATAAAGATATTCTTGATGTTTTAAATATATATTTAGTAGATCTAATAGTCTTAAACTCTTAATTCAATTTCAGATGAAAAAATAAAATAAAAACAGAGCTTTTTTTTTTTTTTTTTTTTTAAGGAAAATTGAAGATTAGTTGATAATTAAGGTTTGCTTAATGTTATGTAGAAATGTGGCGATGATAAAATCAAGCAAGGACACAAGATACGCGAAAGATTCAGTTGTGTCACACGACGGCGTAAAATTCCCGTGTTGGGCTATGCCTGATCTCTCTTCATTCCAAGAGAAATTTGGTTTTGATGCTTATGATAAGGTATAATCAATAATACTAATTATTATTATTATTTTTAGCATAATTGAGATTATGGAAAATTAAGTTAATAATGAGGTGGTGCTAACAACTGTAAGTTTTGATGGCAGTTGGAGGTAATTGGGATTGATGAGGCACAATTTTTTGATGATCTCTATGAATTCTGCTGTAAAGCCGCTGAGAAAGACGGCAAAACTGTCATCGTTGCTGGATTAGACGGCGATTACTTAAGGTATATCGATACAAAATCATGTGTGATAAGTTATGTACATTTAAAAAAAATTACGTGTTCACTTTTCATATGTTTTCCGTAACTTAACTTTTCATGTGTTAAATTGTACATACAATATTTTTTCAGCCAGTGTGAAAAATGAATTGCTGCATCTAATTTCAAACGGAGTTGAAAAATTACGAATGCATTATTCATATGTTTGTTTCATTGTTTGTAACATTATTTTTAGTGCTGTGTGGCTAGTTGGCTAGAGGGTTGCTCGTGTATTAGTTTCAATTCTCACGAGTATATGAATTGTATTTGATTAGTCCTGAATCTCCTGAATTAGAGTATGATCATTTATGTTATGAATGTAGGAGGAGGTTTGGAACTGTGCTTGATGTAGTACCACTTGCTGATACTGTCACAAAGTTGACAGCACGGTGTGAGATGTGTGGCAAGCGCGCCTTCTTCACACTGAGAAAGGTAGAAGAGACGCAGACTGAACTAATAGGTGGAGCTGAATCATACATGCCTGTTTGCCGCCAGCATTATGTTAATGGACATGCTGTCATTGGTGCTGCTAGGACAGTGCTCGACAGTGCTAACCATGTTAAGGCAGATGTTACAGTTGTTGAGACAACCTGTGTGTCTGTGCCTTAAACTGGTTCGCTTTTGTCAAATGGCGGTTCTTGTATTAGCTTATCTCGGCTATTGCAGCACCGCTAGCCTAGGTGAATTCGGAAGCTTGATTGAAGTTTATTGTATATATCGAAAAAGGCGTTTCTGTTGGGGGCTGTTCAGTTGTAAGCAGCCTGTTCTTGATCTGCTGCAATTAGTGTTTTTGTGGGTCGTCGAAAGAGAAATATTAATTATATTACAGCCCTAACAAATCTTTTGTTGGCAACATTTGAAATCTTTTGTTGGTCTAATGCTTAATTTCATCATATACAGAGGACAAAGTTTGTCAATGTGTGTATTATTTTGTTGTCTTTTCCCTTGAAGCACTAGTGCAAAGAGTTATGGATTTGGTAGCGAAAAGTACACAATGCTTAAATTTCCTTGATGCATAAATTAATCCAAATTTTCCTGAACTTTCATTCAAATCAGAAAAAATGCAATCATCTTCAGATTAAGTTCAGGCACAGGAGCATAATTAAACCCAGAACAGGCTGTATACTCCATATATAATAATAAAAAATAAAAATAACATTATTAATCATGAATCCACAAATTGGGAAAGAGTAAAAGACTATCTTTGACTTATATACATACTCTACCAATTACTCATTCAACTAGATAATCCATCATGAATCGTTGTTGTAGTTGTTGTTGTCATTGTCGTTGTTCCTGTTGCTGTTGTTATCGTCATCATCATCTACTTCAGCGAAAAAAGGGTCCTTGAGGAGTTCAGCAGCCGAGGGTCTTTCCCTAGGCTTTGCAATGCACTTATCAATGAACGCCTTCACCTCTGGATCAGTCACCTTATTCAGAGCACCAGGCTTGATCCCTGTAGTAACCTTCTTGTATATCTTGGCAACACTGTCACACTCACTGTAAGGTATCTCCATAGTTACCATCTCTAGCACACACATCCCAAATGAGTAAATATCCACCAGTTCTGTGTAATCTTCCTCGTACAGCTCGGGTGCCATGTACTCTGGTGTCCCCAGTATTGAGTGTGCTACATGGCTCTTGCCCACTATAGCCGCCAACCCAAAGTCACCGATTTTCACCTGCTCAACGAAAAAGAAACATGAATTGAATACATAACCTGAGTTCAGTTAAACATGGAATCTAACTGGTTCAATGGACACACAAACAATTTCACTGCTCATGTTCCTTATGCTTGAGCAATATAGCGATAGTCGCACCATATTCCGGATAGGCAAACATCAAGTTCAATAGTGGGTAGCTTTACCAATCTACCATTAAATATGAATAGAAAGGACAAGCAATTATCACTAAATTATTCTTTCGAGCTACTTGGTCCTTGGTCTGAAGCTGAGCAAAACTTCAGAATCATATAATGAATAATAGTCGATCATACCAACCTACAGACTATTATATACTTCGTATGTGATATGTCTTTCATTCAAAATAGATTCATTAACCTACAGACTATTAAAATAAGGACCAAACTCAGAAAAGATGCAGTCATAAACAAATATTTTCACGGAGTATATAATTAAGATAGATCATATACCTCGCCAATATTCCCGTTTATAAAGATGTTGCTGCAATTAAGATCCCTGTGAATAACACAAGGCTCAAGGGTATGCAGGTAGTCCAAACCCTTAAGCACCTGTTTCGACCACTTCTTCAAAGCTCTAATCGACACATGACGGTGTCTCTTCCTGTAGTCTCTCAAGTTCCCAGAGGTGCAAATCTCAGTAATAAAGTTCAATGTGTTACGCTCAACATCCCTCCAAACATGATACAAACAAATGATATAGTCATTCCTCAAATCGCTCAGCAACTGAACCTCCTTAACTAGTCTATCAATCACCACCTGGTCTTGACTAAAATTCTTCAGCTTAACCTGGTTCCACGCTACCTCGATTCCTTCCTCCTGATCGAAAGCTCGGTACACCTTCTTCACGGCTCCTGTGCCAAGAAGGTCAGGGTACCGGCCAAACCGACCAGTAGGGTCAACCTCTTCAAACGGCTCTTTATCACCCTCAGGTGGGTCAAGGCTTTCACAAGTCATCTCGAAAAGTCGAAAAGTAAGCTACTAACAATCAAATTACACCAAATTCAATCAAAATTATCCTTCTGCATGCAAAAACAAACAAAATAAATTCATTAAACAATTTGATCAAACAACAACAAAACCCAAATTTAAATACCAAATATTTTCCCACAAATCACTATCAAAAATCTAATTAAAGTAGGAAATACCTTAAAATTAAATTTCAACCAATAATTTTCACAAAATCTCTTCTTATAATAAAAATTATGATTCTGTAACACATACCCACTTAAATTAAGAACTTAAATAACTGACAAAATCATACAAAAGTGGAATTTCATGATATCTTCCTAAATTATGTTAATAAAATTAGGTAGAAAATAATAATATAATAATATAAAACAGACAAACAACATCAAAATTACTTCAAAAGTCAAAGAAATAAAATAAGGCTTTAATTATACTTGTCAAAGGTTAAATAAAATTCAAACAAATTAACAAAATATTGACTAAATAAATATTTAAACATGTAATCCAATGAATTAATATACTTCTTCCTTAAGATAATACTTCATATAATCATATTAATATTAAAAAAAAAGACAATTTACAAACAATTATAGTAATTAAAATGGAAATTGAAGTAATAATCCAAACAAAAATTGCAACAAAATTCAAATGATTAAGCAGTAAATAAGTAAATTCTGAAGCATGCCAACGAAATTAAGAGCAAATTACAGTAAAAAAAAGGCGTGAAATTTACGCTTTATGTACGACTAATTAATATAAAAATAAAAATAAAATAAATAAAAGTAAGGAAATTGCAGAAATTAAGCTAAAAAAATAAATAAATAAATAAAAGAAAAAGAAAATAGTGAAAAAAAAAATAGAGAAAGAGAGAAGGAGGAGAGTACCGAAAGGCGGCACAAACAAGGGATTAATGTGAAGAGAGAGAAAGAAGGAATTGAGTGAATGTCACAATATTATACATATATATATATATGGGACTAAATTAATATAGTTTAATTAGTTGATTTATAAAATTGATGATTTTCGAATTATAATCGGTTTAAATGAGGTTAATTAAATTTACTAGTGTGTTTGTATTTATAAGTAAGCTTGCTTTTTTCTATTAGGATTATGGATTTGTTTTGGCATTATTTTGATATTGGGTTAGATCGGCAAGTATGGTTATTGGAGATTTAATTTGATTTGTGTCATACTAAGACCATGTTCTACTCGTCTTATTTTTACTTATTTTTAGCAAGAATAAGTTCAATTCATCAAAAATTAGTTTCAATCCTTAATAAATTGTTAATGATTTCAGCAAAAAGAAGTTCAGTTCAGCAAAAATAAGTTCAGATAAGTAAAAATAAGTTGAGTTCAGCAAAAATAAATTCAGATCAGCAAAAATAAGTTGAGGAAAACAGAGCCTGATGAAATATCTTCTAGTCGGTGACGATTATGATATGGGTTGCTACTTTTGTTTTGATTTAGCTGATATTTTTTATTTTTATTGCTTGCTAAGAAATATTTATATATTCCGTATTGTTTTTAGTTTCATTTATGCATTTGTAACAAAATATGTCAATATATTACACATTGAAATGAATGAAAAAATCAATTCGAATATATAAATATTTTTTAATTTCCTTGCATATAGATCATGGAAGCCAATCAACATATAATAAATAAATAAATATGTTATATTTGAATTGTTGAATATGAGATGGACATAGTGAATATGATTTATTATTTCCTAAATCAGATTTGTAATAAAATAACAAGGAAGTATTTTATGATCACATGAGTTTTTAAGTCTAGCTTAATTCAACAAAATAGTTTGACCTAATTAATTTAGTGTTTTTTGCAAATTATTGCGGCCCACCAAGAAGAACAATGCGTTAGGAGGGAAAAAGTCAAGGAAGGCCTAGCTGCCTAGCAATGCAAATAGATTGGGCCGATGTCTCTTATTCTGAAAATACGAAATGCACAACCTATTTGCATCATCCTACGAAGATCAAAGTTTATATGGCGCAATTATAAGAAACAATGCAACGCATGTTATACATACTTTCAACTAAGGCAATGTTCTCGTTAACTTATTTTTGCTATCTGAATTATTTTTACAAAACTGAACTTATTTTTGCAAATCATTAACAATTTATTAAGAATTAAAACTTATTTTTGCTGAAAATAAGTAAAGATAAGACAAGGAGAACAGGGCTTAAGCAAACCATTTCATTACTACTTATTATGATTATGATATGATCAAAACAATCACAATCTTAAAAAGAGAAAATAAGATATCCTATCATCCAATTTGATTCAAAGTGAAAGATCATGCACAAATCTCCTTTTTTTGGTAAGAGTAGTAGTGCATGAGGATGATGCCAATTGCAAGGGGTTGGAATGCATTGAAATAAGGAGTAAAAAAGGGTAACAAGTTGCTTGAAGGCTTTACATTACTTGTGAATTTATCAATTGCTATCTTCTTTCCATAACTTTCTCGTGATCAAACTCAAAGATTGTGTTATAAAAAATTACATGAACCTCCTCAAATTTGGGAAGAAACCCAACTTGTTGCTTACTTATGGTTCTAATTTGTATTTTGTAGGCCATGTACATATCCTCCTACAGTTGGATTAAAAAAATCACAACTTCACAAGTACTTTTGGTGTTGTTTATTTGGAAAACAATCACCAAATATGTACAGATGTACTACGAAATAGTATTTTCCTAGTACATGGAGTAATACAGTTAATAGAAACGATTTTTTCCCGCGAGATCTTAGAATATTCACGAGTTACCTTCATTATTCTAAAATGGATGTGGTACCCAAAAGTTATATTGTGCACAATACCTTTAATGACAACACTTTTAACGAGACGTTAGTGAATGTAAACTTAATGCAACAAACACCGTTAACTTTTATAGTAACTGTTCAAAACACCCCCATAACTCCATAAGTCCATCCATAACGAATAATATTTAAATACTTCATAATTAGTTCGAGCAATACAAACTCGTTTGATCAAATAAAAACTCATATTTGCTTGAAATACTATCAAAACAATTTTAAACATAAGATTTTGCTGTCAAACACTCTAAAGTTTCTCAAATTTAATTGACAATTTGACATACACATGGAAACATGTGAGTTTCTTTGTTGCTCAAGTTTAAGCCTTCAACCAAGTAGCTGGAGTAGCTGAAGCCTTAATATATTATCTGTCTATCATACTGTAACAGTGACATTGTTACTGAGCTTCCTTATCTTAAGAAAATACGGTGTATATTAATTGCTGTTTCAATCATCTTCGCCTTATAGAGGCAATTGGTACCCTGTACATTTTCCCTAATAGCAAACCAATGAAACCACTCATGACTCATTAACAGCTATGTATGAACTGCGAATATTAAGTATCCTCAGAAGTGGTTCCGAAACAGATCCTAACCAGCTACTTTTTTCCTGTTATACAAGAATTCCTAATCTACTCATTAACAGCTATGTATGAACTGCGAATATTAAGTATCCTCAGAAGTGGTTCCGAAACAGATCCTAACCAGCTACTTTTTTCCTGTTATACAAGAATTCCTAACTCCATGGATTAGGATAAAACCTGCAAGACACGGCATGGCATGAACTGTACTTGTCGCTTTGAAAGCCTTTCTTGACAAAACATGTTAAGTTTGGATTTAACACATCGAGTCACAAAGAATGGGCAAACTAGGTTCGTGCTAAATTGTGGCAAGGCACATGATGCACATGGTCATGGGTTGGGACAAAGGTATCCTCACCCTGCCGATCTGCCAGACTCACAGAGTGAAGATAAACAAGGCATATCCTGCAGAGTATGGGAGTGATCTACAATTCCACAGTGCGGTTAATGGGGGATTCCCTCCGAAGACAACTCTCGACAACATGACCTAGTACTGCCATCTTTTGACCATCAGCGTATCCAAAGCAAAACCCTGCTTCTATAAGGATGCTTAGGCGCTAGGCTGATCTATTCAATCAGAGACAACTGAGTTTACAGCCATCTGTCAGACTAGCTTGAAAGTGTAAATGCAATGACAAAAAATAAATCAAAACACAATGTTGCGACTTAAATTCAATATTCCTTGATATTCCAGTGTCTATTCAAGCTCTATAATAAAGATAGAACTGGCACAACAATACTAGAAAAATAGCAGTAGTGTCCGAAATCCCAAGCATTCACTTTATTTATTGCTTGCTCCTGAATTTAGAGCTCTGAATGGAATCAGGTGCCAAGAAAAAAAGGTGTCAATGTGTCTAAGCTAAGCAAGATATCCCATCTATGACCAAAAACAATATCTTACAAAGAATTATCAATAATTATACAAACAAAATTACACCATTCTAAAAGGGCATTTAGAGATGCGTCTTAAGCACCCTCTGTGCTGTTGACAGCCTCAGTAACACCTCAGTGCATGCAGAAACGGCGGAGGAACCTAGTAAAATCTATCAAAACTATATGACTTAAGCAATGGATGATAGCTACAACAATGTGTGAAGAACTATATAAGCTTGGACCCTTTGGATACTGCCCGGTTACCAAGTTATATAAAGATTCAAAAACTGGACATGGGTGTCAATAAAGCATGAATTATGCAAAGTGAGACATCACAAGGTCACGTCATCAGGCAAAAGAATTGAAAACCCTAAAAAAAAGAAACAAAAAAACAAAATCACCAACACGAAGGATTACAACTGCCCACATGCTCAAAAAAGTGATTTAATGTAACAGAACAAGATACTTTTGGCATAATTAACTTTTAACTCCAATGATGATGAATTGATGAAGACTGGAGGAGAGAGAACTCAGAGAAGTTCCATGCTCAACTAAGAACAATCCTTAAGGATGAAGATAGATTATAAGATTAATCGAAAAAGCACCGTAGGATATTGAACTGTGGTTTGGAACAGTTAAAAATACTAATACAAAGTCAACTCATAAAGGTTCATAGGAGCTATAATGCGACGGAAACTGAAGAACTATTTACAGGCTCTCAGCCATACATATTCAAATTATAGATCACTGTCACACACCAGTCCAAGTGGAAATTGTCAGAAGAGAACACTTTTCTCTTCTAGAAAATACTTGAACCAGGTTTCTAAACCTCAAGTAAATGAAATTTAAAATATCAACAATGAGTACAGACTACAGAGTACCCAGTTAAACAGAATCACGAAATTTTATTTTCCTAGAAAACACATAGGCAAAGAGGGCTACTAATTACTTGTATGTATAAACAAGAGTTTCTCTTAGAACAAAAAGTGGTATGGCCGTCACACACAAAATTGACAAAACTAGCTCAACGATCTTTCATGATTTCAGATTCTATGCATCAGGAAGATCTCTTACATTCTTAATTATCCACAGCAACAGATTCAAGAATTAAGCACTAGGGTCAAGAAAGATAGGACTAGCCTTGTACTTACTGCGAGGCTTGTTACCTACTTACCTTCATTGAAGATTGAGAGGTTAAAGAGAGAGAGAGCGCAATTCCTTAACAGACTTCATATTACCTTGACAACTTGGCATGTTTAGTTTAGTGATAGAAAGAATAAGCTAATGGGTATGGTGTTAGCTGCTAAGGATAAAGGGTGAGAGAATTCTAACGCCACCCTAGAAATTTTTTTGACATGATAGCTACCCCCCATATGTCCTGCTAAGTGCTAACTGGTAACTTTAATATGGGGAATAATAATTCTCCCGCTCTCATCACACATTCACACCACCACTGCATAATCTTCAGAGCACCAGCTCCACTCACCTCTACTTCCCATTGTTTGTTACCTATAAACCTTAAACACTTAAGGTATTATGCCCAATCCACAATCAATCAAACAATCATAGCCTTAATCCCGAAAATTGGAATCAGCTACATGAACCAAAATTAATCATTCCATATGGTCATCCACATAAAATTTCCTCCTCCATCCCCTGCGATCAAGAACCTCATTCTCTTAGAAATCTAAAAGCTTCTTATTCTTTCTAACCCCTTCCCACCAAGTCGTTTTCGGTCTCCCCTTACCTCGTTTGAGATCTCCATGATCCCACACTTCCACTTGTTGCACCGGGGCTCCCTCAGTTCTCCGTCTCACATGTCTGAACCAACGCAAGCGATTCTCCCTTAATTTTCTTGCTATGTCTGCGACCCCAACTTTTCGACGCATTACCTCATTTCTGATTCTATCCCATAGAGTGTTCCCGCACATCTATCTCAACATCCGCATCTTCATAACTCCTATTTTTTGAATGTGCTCCTTGTAAGCCCAACATTCTAAACTGTAGAGCAACACTGGTCTTATTTCCCTTCAACTTTAACGGGATGTTTTTGTCATATAACACTCCCGTGGATGCTCTCCATTTAAGTCACCCAAATTTAATTCTATGTATCACATCTTGGTCAATATCACCATTCTTTTGGATAAATGACCCGAGATATTTAAATCATTCCCCCATATCTAGGGCTTTTCCATCCAACCTTACCATTGCATCACTTACCCCCCTCTGAGTCCCAAAGCGTCTTCCATATATTCCGTTTTACTTCGACTTAGCTTAAACCCTCTAGACTCCAACCTTTGTCTCCATTGCTCTAATTTGGCATTAACCCCCTCTCTAGTTTCATCCACCAATACAATATCATCTGCAAACAACAACGCTTGCCCTAAATGTAGCATCAATCAAAGCCTTAGTCCCATAATTGAGGACGGCTACATGAACCAAAATTGATCATATGTCATGTAGCCATCCACATAAATTATCTTCCTCCATCCCTTAAAATCGTTCTCTT
Source organism: Suaeda aralocaspica (assembly GCA_016808085.1). Classification (NCBI taxonomy): domain Eukaryota; kingdom Viridiplantae; phylum Streptophyta; class Magnoliopsida; order Caryophyllales; family Amaranthaceae; genus Suaeda; species Suaeda aralocaspica. The sequence continues at coordinate 2,649,239 of PYUH01000490.1, forward strand.
GTAAATCCAAAACCTCCATCTCTTTTCTAACACTTTCCAACCAATTCATTTTCCGTCTCCCCTACCTCGTTTGAGATCTCCCTTCTTCGTACTAGTGCTCCCTGAGGTCTCTATCCCACAAGCACAAACCAACACACCAACAGAGGCGGTTTTCCCTTAGTTAGCATCATTATGCTACATTTGCAAAAAAGTATGGTAGAATCTTAAATTGTGGCCAATCAAGTCTATCACAACCCCCCAAGATATTAAGAGATTTATCCTAGAATTAGACCTCTATCGGTTCTTAAATCTTAACATCTCACCACAACTCTGCCAGTAAATAGTCATCGACAACAAGCAAATAATGTAATCCTAATCCTTTAGAAAACTAACTTAAATGGAGGCCCTAAAGATTTCTACACAAGTATGATAATCAATTTATATAGCGAAAAAATACCAGCCTTAAAAGTCAATTTACCCAGAATATACAGACATGTATAGAGAACTGAAAAACAGTAAGCAATGCAGGTCACAGCACAGACATTAATAGTGAGTAGAGGTCAACTCAAATTTCATTCAACATATAAAAGAATGGCAAGGTCTCTAGAGAGATAAAATCACAAATACAATAAAGAACTAAGGCAAACAATAACAGCAATTTGCCTAAATTATCAGAGAATTCTACCTGATGAATCAGCAAGGATTATAAACTAACATAATGACACTGCTAATTCACTATTAGAATCCCTTTAAAAGGCCCTTCATGGTTTCAGATTCTCTATGCAAGGCATTTTTTACTTTCTTGCTATCTAGAGCAACAGATTTCAAGAAACACAGGGGTAAAAAAAAAATATTAGACAAGGCTCACAGGCCCCTTATGACTGGTTGAGAAGAAAGAGCATGTCCTTAACCGACTTATTATAATTTATTACCTAAAGGTCGTGTTTGAAATTGAAATTATATATTAAGGAAGAATAGAAGTGGATTGGCATTGTGGTAGAGAAAATAAGCTACTTTTATGATGTATTGAGGGTGAGGGATGAAAGAATATTATAACACCCCTGTCACACCACCGGTACATAATCTTCAAAGCACCAGCTCCACTTCCCTCTATTTTCCTAATTTTGTTACTTACTAAACCCTTAACATATTATGGCCAACCCAGACACATGTCCTAAATGTAGCTTAAGAATGATGGTTTCAATCCACGGAAAAGTACCTTAGAATCTTCAGTTGTAGCCTATCACTACCCAAGATACTAAAACTTAGAATTATATCTCATGGGTTTCATAGTAAATCTAATGAGTAATAAATCTCCTAACCTCCTCGTCACACCACCAGTACATAATCTTCAAAGCACCAACTCCACTCACCTCAATTTTTCTTCGTTTCTTACCTATTAAACCCTTAACGTATTATGCCCAATCCACGCACATGCCAAAAATGTAGCTCAAGGATGATAGCTTCAAACCATGGAAAAGTACCTCTGGTCTGTCACTGCCCACTTGCAAGTAAAAACTCCAGAAATTGAAGTCTAAAGTCATCCTCAGACCAATATTACTACCCAAGATACTAAGAGAATTATCCTAGAATTAAATCTAAATGGGTTTCCTTATATCTCACCACAAGCAAAAACTTGTTGACCATGAGCAAGTGGTGCAATTCTAAATCCTTGGGAATCTGAAGTCTAAAAAATCATTCTCAGACCAACAGGACAACCTTTTAAATCATAAATGGGCTGGGAAACCAGTAACAAAGGTTGACAGAAGAGCCTACCTTTTTCAACTAGAAAACTACCTGAATCAAATTTATCAATAATGATTACAGAACATCAATGAGCACGGTTACTACAATTTAGACGGTAGATAGATGCAAGAAGCCTGAACGGTTCAACCCTATTCAAAGCTATCAAGTGTCAAAGGCCCCCAAGATTTCTAGACAGTATAGAGACCAATTTATCTCGAAGATACAACAATCTTAAAGAGCACCAAGCTCCACAAAATATCTAGAGAAGTACAAAGAACTAAGAAACAGTAAGCACCACAGCAAAGAAGCTTTTATAATGAGCAAAAAATTTGCTCATGTAATGAACAACTAATTCTTCATCCACTCCAGCAAAAAAGAGGCAGAGGCTACAAAGTACCTACTCCATTGTGGGGTTTCCAATGTCATATAGTATCTGGGATATATATAACAATAGCCTAAATACGCCTAGGTAAGTATGCTTCCATTGGAAATCTAAAATAACGCCTATACATATTGAGCACTCCAACAAATCTATTTGAGTGCAAACTTTAAAGTACTTCTAATACTTGAACGACTAACAAAAGGTTAAAACAGCAATCTACTACAAATTTGAACAGGCACATAGTAAATTGTCAATTAAGGCATTGTTATAATAAGTTAGAGGGTGCAAAATATCATTCATATAGCAAGGGCGAAGACATAAGCAACATTGACAAGCATCTAAAGAAGATGACAGTATGACACTACACATGTATTTTAGGGAAACAGAAGTTATAGGTAAGTTACAGAAGCTCAGTTACAAGGCGGGCTACATACCCGTCGTTGTTAATGTACAAAGGAGCTCATTACTCTAAGCAGAAGTTTCAAAAAGACAGCAAAAACAAATCACCAAGGAGGATTAGAACCCTCTCTCACAGAAGGTGATTTAGAACCAACAGTTCCATCTCTCCCAAGCCTCGACTCGCTCCTACCAGCTTTAGGAGTACTCAAACCAGGGCTTTTCCCTCGGTAACTAGCACGCAACGATTCATCAACAGTAGAACTCGACTTAGCCATTGCTTTCCTCACAAACTTCTGAGCAGCAGGGGAAAGAGTCCTAACACTTGGACTAGCACTGCCACTCCTCATAGGGGACGGAATAGGCGGCTTCCTAAACATCCTAGACCGTTCCTTAAGCTTCCTAGCAGCCTCCCTAGACAACGAATGAGCCTTCAAATCCCTAGTAGGCACAACAGGAATCTTAAAATGCGGTCCATCACCACTCCCACCAATATCAAGCGGCGTATCCTCATCCTCCAACCTCATTGGTGTCCCCTCAATCTCTCCCCAAGTAATAAACGGCGACTCATCCCCTGCTCCAGGAGCAGGGGACGGCGTCTTCACAAAACTATACCCATTCTCCGCCTTCTTCTCACTCTCCACATAAAACATCCCTGGCGACTTCCTCAAATCCTCCAAATCATACTTCTTTGTCGTATCCCTATTCCTATCAATCATCACGGGCGTCCCACACGCCACACTCGTATACATCACCTCTGCCACCTTATCCCCCTCCTCAGCATCCGGCCCGCCCTCCGCCATTTTACCATGAAACCGAGTATTATACCGATCAACCTCCTTCGTCAACCCTTTTAACCGTTCCGCCAACTCCCCCTCCGTCAACGCCACCTCTCCTCTATCTGCCGGGTGGTACATTAACAAATTCTTAGCACAATACTTCCACCCTTCCAACGTACTCGTCGGCTGGTAAGACGTCCCGTAACCATCCGTCACCCTATCCCTCTTTGCATCCACGTCATCAACCTCTTTTCTGACGTCATCACTCTCACCTTCCAACAAATGCGCGTACCTCTCCTTCCTCTTCCGATTAACCTTCTCCATAAGCTTGTTAAAACTGTCATTATCCTCACTCGTGTACCTGCTAAAGAACTGATCCAAACTCAACGACACACCGGGCCCAACACTCGGCCCGACACCAGGCCCGGTGCCCAAATCATCGGCGATTACAGAAGGGGTTTGATCAAATTCAAAGGGGGTAACGGAACTGCGGAAGAAAGTTGAGCCCGGGGTTTTGATGTTGCTACTTTCACCACCTCCTTGTTGTTGATTGGAAGAACGACGTCGTTCGAGGATCTTTAATTGGGCATCGCGGATGAGGATGGGGTCATGGGATTTGAGCGCGTGAAGCCAATCGAGGCGGTCGCGAAGCTTGGGGATGTCAGGGAAGAAGTCGCGTTCAATGATTTTTTCAATGGCGGCGACGTAGCTGTCTTCGTCGAGGATTGATGGGGTATTTTGAGATGGTTTTTGGTGGTGGTGGTTGTCGGAGGTGGTGGTGGATGGTGAAGGGGAGGAGATGTGGCGGGGAGAATTGCCAGGGGAAAGAAGCATGGTGGTGGAATTTGGGGAATTAGGGTTAGGGTTTATGTTTTTGAATTGGGAATTGGGGGAAAATTAAAACAATGATAAATGAAGAATTGAGGATTTGAAGATTAGAGGGTGGTTTGGTTATGGAGTTATGACGGTGAGGCTTAATTGGATGAAGACGGCGTATGCTTCTGATAAATTCTAAAGGTCGAAGAGGTTAGATTATAAGTTTCTATTTGTATGATTGAATTGAACTTGGGCTTCCGCTTTGATTTTCGAAATAAAATTTGTTCTCTCTTCGCTTATAAATAATTTGTTTTTGGCTTTCTTAAAAATATCCGATTTAGAGTTGGAATCGCTAAAAATGTTTCCAACTTTCTGATGATTTAATTAATCTTCGACTCTAGCTTAATTTTAAGGGAAAAACTTGCCTACAAAAAAGCCCGACTCCGCCTTCAACTACTGTTGGGGTCGAATTGTAAATAACTCATTTTAAGTCTTGACTTGTTGGCAATTGTCACCAGGAACTTCGACCTTGTTCTTTCCGTATTATATTCAAGTCTAAATCTAAAAATACAAGGATTTGGATTTGTTTGAAATTACCCGATTTTTGAATTCAAACTAAAACCATATAATGTGTTATATAATGAATAAAAAACCTGTAAATCCATTAAAATCATGACACTTGTGAATTTTGACAACTGAAAAGTAGAAGCATCTTTTTTCTTATTTCCTTTTTTGGTTTTTTGTTTTTTCTTATAAAAAAAACTAAAAATTGAAAACAAAACACGGTCTAACTTTTACATACATTTTCCCTAATTTTTTTAATTTGTATTTACAATTAATATACGATTTGACTGTCAGACTGTTAACAAAGGTGGTTAACACAAAATTAAAACATATTCACAATTCACATTTGATATATAATATGATATAGTCAATAGATGGAAAACGCACCTCATAATCTCAAATAGTTGGAAAATTATGTAGCCGTAGTAAATCTACGTACGTAATAATTAAAATCGACTATAACCATTAACAACTACTAGATGCTCAAATTGGAGATACAAGAATGATTCGACCATCAACTTTTTACTTCCATGACTATTTTACATAGTACTTAGCTTTTAACTTAAAATAACAGTGGGTTAGTTACTCGATGGATAGCACTAAGTTAATAATATTGTCAGGCAAACATACAATTCGCAAAAACAAAATACAATCCTCCATCATCCTTGAGCCAAGGAACCAACTTTTAGTGTTATATAATATATAAATACTCTATGACTCCATTGAAATTGATGCCTCACAAATCACAATCTAAGTACGTAATTAGAGACGAATAATGGTAACATCATACAAATAAGATGAAGAATCAACGAGCTCAAAAACACAAGCATCTCCAACTCTCAAATGATTATCCACCACAAAATCTTTCCATCCACTCACCAATTCAGCATACATTTTCCCTACATAAAACCTTGCTTTGTAACTTTTCCCATTTGGTCCTCTCAACAATATCTCCCTTGATTTGCTTGTAAAGTACTTTCTAGCATGCTTAAATGGGACACCCTACAATGTCATAAATTAAAACCTTAGTTAAGCGCCAAAATTTTTTTTAAAACAAATGTTCATAAAGACAGTACATACATGTAGGAACGAAAGAAATAGGCAATGTAATGTTACCCGCTTGCAATATTTCTGACGAACACTTGAGGGATACAAGATAGTTTTGAAATGAGGATTTGGAGACTCAAATTCATTAAGTTTTCTTGTAAGTATATCCTTTTTCTTCAACGTCGTATGAGAGTCATCAAGTTTTCTTGTAATATCTTTTTTTCCGGGCAACGTGTCACGATTATGGTGTTCTTTGCAATTGAAGAATAGTCTAAATGAGTTGATCATAGTATAGCAAATGCAATGACCTAAAATAAAGCATTGATCTACTAAGACGTTATATACTACGGGCCTGTTTACTTCAGCTCAACTGAACTAAAATTTTTTTTTTAATGATTTTTAAAGAAAAGCCGACCTAAATTGAGCTGATTATAGTAACAAATTTACAAAGATAGATCATAGTTTTTGTATTAGTAGACTACTAGCAAAATAGTTTAACAACTTATTAATTTAAATTATGATAATTCAACACTAATCACAACATACCTCTGCCTTTGTAGCTTGAACTATCAAGCTCATCAGAATCCGACGACGAATCAAGATTAATAATCTCAACTCTAGTATTATTCACCTTAGTTGAGTAGATTTGATCCAATATTTCAACCGAAACATCATCATCTTCGTCTTTCAGAGCTATATTCGTCGACGACTTCCTAAGAGGATAACTAATTTCAACAGCAGTTTTATCAAATATCAAAACATGAAACTGTGAATGTGATAATCCGCCATCGAATCTGAACACTAACAGCTTTCCATAGTCCAAATTATAGAACTCTGCGAAATCACTCCATCCTTGTCGAAGAAACATATCATCATTTTTGATATCTTTCTTTAATTTTACTTTCCATGGTTGTTCTGAATTTTGTACATTCAACCATATTTCTTCTGATAATTGCATTCCATATTTCTTCGTAAACTCTATTGGAATTCTCTGTTAAAAAAAACAGGGGAATGTTTTAAACTTTTAATTGATCATATCAAAAATTCAGAAATTTTCCTTAAATTTTATCACATACCACGTACTCAAATCAAAATAATTACTCAAAAAAGAATTTACAAAAAATGCAACTAGCAAAAATTATATTTAATCTAAGGTCATGTTCTCCTCGTTTTTTTACTTATTATTAGTTTGGTTTAATAAAAATTAGTTCACTTAAGTTCATTCAGCAAAAATTAGTTTCAATCGTTAATAATTAATACTATAATTCAATTCAGTAAAAATAATTTCACTTCAATATATATAAGTTAAGATTAGTAAAAATAGCTTGACAAGAACATGACCGGTTATCTTTAATTTAATCACTAATAATGAAATTTTCAATTTGAATGCTTAAAATTATTCCTAACAAATTCTACATTATATAATTTTAAAACAAGTTCTAAAATTAATCAAAATACAATGAATAATTACGGTTTAAAAAAATTTTAAAAAAATAATTTAAAAAAAAAGCTTAAAATTTGATAAATAGAGGTACTTACAAGCTGTTGTTTTTGATCGAGAGGATTAACGATGATCTTGAAAAAATAGGGTTTATAATTATCAGAATTAATTTGGAAATTTGGATTATGAATTTTATTAGAATGTTGTATTTTTGATTTTTGGATCATCATAAGTCGAGTACTTCTCATGATTATTGTACGGAGTTGTTTAATTATCTTTATAACTTAACTTGCTTAATAATATAGGTTAATGGATTTAGTAGAAGATTATGTCAATGAGAGTGAATTTAGGAAAGTATATCTTCGAATTCTTGGATCTCTTTTGGCTTTATTAATATTGTCTGAAGATTAATTAATTAGATGTCATAATCATGATTAATTAATGAGTACAATCAAAGTTTGGAAGTTTAGGAATCCCCTGAATATCAAAGAGCTTTTTGGGTTTTGTTACAAGGTTTTTCATCGTCTCAACTTATCTTTATTGATCTAAATTTGTTTTTAATCGTCTCGATTAATTTATCTTTATCATTACCACTTACCGTTATCAGGTATAGTGTTCAACATATTCTAACTCATCTCCGAATTGTAGATATTTTTAGGAAAAGTCTTATATGGAGTATATGTAAAAGGGTAAAATGATACATTCGCTTCAATTGCGGTATTTGATATTTATATACTCGTAATATATCGCAAAGCATCTCATATCCAAAACATGTTTTCTCAAATACTAGTATGAGAACTTTGTATGATTTGGTTAGTTTATATTACGTCCTGATTCTCTAGAGTTTTAATAAAATTCTACAAGGTTGAGTTGAATCTTGACAATTCATTACAAAATCAAGGGCTTGTGCATTTGGTGGAAAAAATATAATTATTAAGAACTATTGGGAGAAATATAAGGGGTGGTTTAGAAAAAATATAAGCCAGTGATCATTGATTAAAAAATCAATGGATGATATTCAATTAATGTAGATTTTGTATAGCTTTCCTTCCATTAATAAAAAAAAATTGAGAGAAAAACATAATACAGAGGTTTTTTTAAAAGATAATACGGAATATAAAGTTGTGCATTATTTTCTTTGTTTCTTATATGCAAATACAACTTCAGAACCACATTAAAATACGTAAGTAGTATAAAATTAGACTAGTATATTCTAAAGAGAAAATATACGTAATTACATAAATTCATGAATATTGCAATTTTCAATTGACAAGGGAAAAGATTTGTAAACGCTAAACATCATCATAAATGTTTACTGCACCTTCTTTAGGGATGCTATGGTAGTAGTGCAGTACTTCGTATTGTGTAGTACAGTCCACACATGCACAATTGCAATTTGGCAACAACCAAATTTGTTTACCTATTTCGTTTATGCTATTTTCTTTCCCGTGTTATATTTAGAAGCTTTCCATTTATATAAAGTTATCAATTTTTTTTTGGCTAAAGTATATAAAATATCCTTATATACGAAGTAATTAATATGAGCATTAACTAAGACATTAAATTCAGTATTTTTCTTATTAAATTAATATATACTACCTCTACAAACGTAACACTTAACCAGACGAAGGAAGTAGTTCAATAATAAGAGGAAAAGCGAAGAATCCTCTCCATCCAATGGTGTTATTTATGACGTAGGTAAACGTCGCAGTGTTCCACGATCGACAGTAACTTTGTACATATTGCTCTGAAAGGGATTGATCATTTCAAATACACACTCATCTTCTACCTTCAAATCATTATCGATAGTAAAATCTCGCCATCCACTTCCATAGATTTCTGCTGTGCTTCTTTCCAAGCAAAAATATAAGGTCACATTGTAGCTCTTTTCATCATTTGCTCCTTTCAAGATTATTACCTGTTTTCTACCCTTGTTTTTAAGATGCATTTTGGCATGGAACATTGGAATGGCCTACATTTGAGAAATCTTGCTTGTTTTTAAATTAGATATAAAAATATCAAATATTCGAATCAAATATCATTATCCAATTAAGAAATGGACGAAACATTTAGCACGTTTGAGTTAATTGAATTTTGACATGTTTAGATAAATAAATTAACACGACATAAGATCGAAATTGACAAATTTGAGCCAAGCATGAACTTAAAATTGTTTTAAGTAAATAAGTTAACATAACACGACATTATAATTTGGGTCAAAGACTTAAGAGTGGATTAATTTAATTGAGTCAATACGAAAATGACACCACCCAATTTTAGATTCCATTTGTCTTTAGACATCTGCTACTCAAATAGTCAAATAGCTAGACCAATTGGGGTAGAAAGGATTCCCTTACCAGTCTTGGGCATTTATTTTTGTAGGTGAACACATTCCGAGGTTGCATGACTACTTGGAACCGTGGATTTCCACATTTGGAGACTTCAAGCTTTTCTACTATTTCTGTCTTCAAATCAAGTGTCACACTTCCCTCTGCATAATTTACAAATCAAAATTGAAGTTACCATAATTAACAAAATATGTGTGAGTTCATTAAGATCATAATCACATCTTATTACGATATCGTCAAAAACTTTAATAGAGGACCATTTCAATCAAAATATGGAGTAGTTTATATACTCTATCACGCGCCCTCACACAAGAGTTTAGATCGAGGACCATTACATAGGAAAAATTAACAAATTAAAGCTAACCAAAAAAAAATAAAAATCAATGGTAATACCTTGTGTACCAATGTCAACACTATCACCACCACCTTCATCATCACCATTCATATCTTCATCATTAGACGAAACCTCCATTGTTTCTAGACTACTTTCATCATCATCAACAATAAGATCATGGAAAATTTTATCATAGTCGATTTCTATACAAGTTTTGTTAAAAATACTAACGTCGAACATACATTGATCTTCATCATACGTAAATAGGAGAAAACTACCATGATTTATTGAATATTTTCCCACTATCTTTTCCCAACCTTTAGTAAACCAAACTTTACCATTAACTTCTTTAATCACCTTAACTTCCCAAACTCTACCATTAATACTAAGCTTCACACTATCTTTTGCAAATTGATCTTCATAATATATCTTCACATAATATTCGGGTATTCTCTGAAAATAAAATTAGTATATAGGTAAGTTGCATTAGATAATTAATAACTAACCCGTACAATCGTTTAAGCAAGCAATAACAAAAACAATAATAATATAAATACTACGTAACTTACTAGTGTGTAGTTTTGAGAAGGAGCAACCATTATTTTGTAGAAAATAGGTTCAATAATTGAATGATTCTTTTTTGTTTTATCATCAATCTTCCTTTTGCCACTTTCATGAACTTCCATACTTAATTATAAGGAAATAAAATATTAGATTTTATTTTTTTAGGCAATGGGAATTCACTTGAAAGGTGAAATACACTAATGTTAAATTTGAAGGTATATGTAGTTATTTAAGTAAAGAGTAGTTGAAGAATAAATATAGAAGATGGAGTTAAAGAAAAATATCATAAATGCTTGAAGTAACTAATGGCTCGTAAAATATAGGCATATGGTGTTAATAGGTCCATTATCTATGTACAATTACTTGTGCCACTCACATAACTTAGCTTGCACATGCATACCCAACTACTCTAGTGAATTTCACATGATCACATTACATTGTTACCCGTACTAGGTTAGCTTGTTTACTTAAGTTGAATACAGTTGAAATGAATTGATTGATGATGAATTAAATTGAAATGAATTAATTGGAGCTAAACTGAACTGTTGAAGTAAACAAGCCTATACTCATACTCGTATTATCGTACGTTAAATGCATGCATTCCACAGATTTTTTTAAATAAATAATAATAAAAAAAGTATGGGTATCAAAAATTTTTTATAGGTTAGATGCATAATGTTGTTAATGATCTAGCTTAATTCGTAACAAATTTCTTCACTAATCATTATACGGAGTATCTGATTTGGGTAAATTTTTTTTTTTTTCAGTACAACACTAGATAATTCCATAGCCATGCTTGGGTTAACTAAAAATATAATAAAAATTATTCGATGTCAGTAGAATTAATCAATTCAATGTAGATGAAGATTTTCTTTCAAAACAAAAAAGTACCTAGAGAGCGAGGTTTAAGCGAAAATATAAAAGCCATGAAAATAACACCTTATAATTACGGTAGTTAGTTTGATTATATTAGGGGGAAACCTGATTTAGCGGCACCCGCTTTATATATGTATACCTAATAACCTAACCATGTACAACCAAAAGCGAAAAACAAAGTTCATTTAATTTTGAAATGAACTAAAATATTTTGAAGCCATACATCTCTCCAGACATTAATATTAGATCAAAACGACAAATTTTCTTTTACCTTCGTCGGTGTTGTACCTTAGGGCTATTTAATTCAGCTGAAAACAGATGAATTGAACTAAACTGAATTGAGCCGAACTGATTGGAGCTGAACTGAACTGAAAGTTTTTTATGAAGGATTAATGAGCAGCAAAATAAAACAAAAACTGAACTGAACTGAACTGATTTTAAGCTGAAGTAAACATGCCCTTACTACCTTTAAAGCTTTTAAGATTTACTCTACGTAGTAATTATTATTTTGTATCTTTTTTATAATCGTGTATGAAAATATAGTGTTCTTAAGTGTCCTCGCAATTGTCTTATTAAGATATAAGAGCTAATACTAGTATAAGCTATTATGATAAGTTTGGTTAATAAAAACCTTTAAGAATCGTACTATTATATTTTTCGAACGACTGTCCAAGAAGCCCCCATCTACAAAATAAAGTAATAATGAGAACTCATATAACTAAGGAAAAAATTATGGGAATAATCCCACCTTTTGGACTTTCGCTCATTTTGGTCCCACCTTTAGATTATCTAGTTATAATCCCACCTTTGCAACTTTCCTTCTCATTTTGGTCCCATTTACCTATGACTGGGTGAAACGGTTAAAGGCTTCCTTTTTTTTTTGTCAGTTTTTTTGTTTTTTTATAACTGAATCTTCATTTAATTTCCCACCAAACTTCTTCTTCAATGTTCTTCATCATCTGCATTCGCCCTTCTACTAAGCTCCTCATTCCCCAAGAATCTAATCCACAACTAACTTCCTCTTCTCCATTAAAGTCCACAGAAAACCCTAATTCTTTCATTCCTACCCAAGCCTCACAAACTGCAAAATCAATCAAAAAACCACATCCACCACACAGTACCTCCAAACCAATTCCACATGATTATGAGTGGGAGGATAATAGACCAGAAAGTCCTTTAAGAGTTGAGGAGTTAGTGAATGAGGGAGTTGAAGTTTCTGAGGATGAATCTGATCCAGACTATGCTGAGCTAATTACCTGTATAGTTTCGTGGTTTTCAATGGCAAGTTCAGCCACAAGCCATGGTAGCTGATTGAATGTCAAACTTAAAAAAATTGAAGATGAAGTGATGTGAGGAATTGAGACACAGAACAAAGAGAGTGAAAGGTGATGAATTAAGAGAGGGGTAAATGTGAGGAACAAAGACTTAGATAAAATGTAGTTGCCAATAATAAATAGGAAGCAACGGTCAAAACACGTTAACCAAGGTCAAATTACAACGGGCAAAAATGCTTACCTGCTAAAACCTTAAACAGCCGGTCATTTTTAAAGTGGGACCAAAATGAGAAGGAAGGTTGCAAAGGTGGGATTATAACTAGATAATCTAAAGGTGGGACCAAAATGAGCGAAAGTCCAAAAGGTAGGATTATTCCCATAAATTTTTCCTATAACTAAATGATCGATAGGTTTTTAATATTTTTATGAATGTCATATTGATACTTATTTGACTGACAACCATTGATTCAACATGTGGATACAAATCACACTCTCATTGAAAATTTTTTGCTGAAAAAATAAAAAATTTATGTTTATTTTGCAGCCTTTTCATTCAAAACTTTCCTTTCATAATCTTAACTATTACTCACTCCGTTTTACTTTGTTTTTTACATTACTTTTGGCACAATTTTTAATACATTTATCTAATTGTTTCATTATCCTTTATAAAAAAAAGGTAATCCTATACATAACCTTTAGAGCTAAGAATAAGTTATGTCTTTAGAAGAATTTAACAAAATCTCATATGAAATGCTATTTTTATACGAAGTATATAATAAAGATCTTCCATTTTTAGTCTTTCTCTTTCTTTATAACCCATATCTCAAACGTAAAAATTCAAACGAAATAAATAAAATAATAAAGTAACACCGGTTAACTTACCATATGCCAGTTTTTCATTCAAAATTTAATTTGAGAATATTAAACATTTATTCTATCAATAATATAATACCCCTACGATGTACGACTTGCAGATTAAAATTAATTATTAATGTCAAAAATAAATAGTTGTTTTGTAATTGATAACCATTCAAAGTTATATTTGTAGTTTATTTGTATTTCTGAATAATTATAAATTAATATATAAGTTATAAATTGAGTATAATTAATTCTTGAGAAGTATATATTAAAATATAAATTATTACAACATAAATTATTAGAAAATGTAAGCTATTTTTTTTCCTCCTATAACCCTATTTAAGAAGTTAAAATATGTGCAAAGTTTATATTGTGATCGTGCAATTTCAATTCAACTGAATGAAAACACTACAAGCTTTATTAAATTTTTTTAAAACAATCAATTGAATTTGAGAAACAATAAAAATATGAGATTGTATATGTAATTTATATTTAAATAACTTCTATAACTATTATCTTAACCCCTTACAATTACAATGTTTTTTTTAAAACTATTTCTATCCCGTGATATTATTACTATTATTATTATTGTTATTATTATTATTACTATTATTAATTTATTATTATGGTGCAAAAACAACTCAATAGCAAAGAAAAGAAAAACAACAAAGTAGAACACAAACGTTTTATCACGTGATATTATAATGTTTTTTAACTATTGGTATTTTGTACAATTATAGTGTTAATTTGAGCCTTTAAAATCCTATGCTATTATAATAAATCGTAATATATTGATTGAGATCCCAATAATAGAATAACCTTAATTATTGAGATCGTTTACGGTGACAATAATCTAGAATTATTGAGATTACATCTCTCGCATAATATTCTATGAGAGAAATTATATGTTTTATTTACATTTAAATAACGTAGAGTTAACATTTTTTTATATCTTTTAAATTACTTTAAAGATATAAAACAATATATAGTCATATGAGATCTTGTTTGATTCGTCTCAACGAGTATGCTATTAATATCCAATTATTATAATTTTTACATACACATAACAAAAGATATTTAATTAAGGTCAAACAAGTGCATTGACATATGTGTAAGTCAAAACGTATCAAACAAATAGGAACGGAGTGAGTAGTATTTTTATAGCACCATTTTTAATATCATCTTTCCTAGTTAACACTTAACAATATATTTCTAAAATCTAAACTTGCCTAACATCATCTAGAGACTTTTTTTAGCTAATATCATAGCAATACTTATTAATATTAGCCTAGCAAACATTTAAAGAAGCTAAAACCCACAAGAAACCCTAAATATATATGGTCTTAGTCTACATAAATAGAATATATCATAAATTTTTTACTTTATTATTAAATTAAACTGCTACATATAGTGGTGAAAAAAATGAGCGGGAAAAGAACTAACCGTATTATAACACTTGTCAAGCAACAATGCGAGTGGTCATTTTATAGCATAGTTATCGATAAAATTAGTTTTACTGATTAAAACTTATTCCTCTTAAAATTATTAACAATTTATTGAGAATTAAAACTGTAGTTTGCTGAACCAAACTTTTTTCCTTTGAATTAAAACTGTAGTATTTATTTTTTCTAAAGTAAACTTATTATTATTAATACTTGGTAATAATAAGGTATTATAGTGGAAGGATAAATTTTTAATCATGAAACTCATGACCGAATATGTTTGTTATGCAGGATGCGTTGATTTGCTGACAGTCTGACACATGGACATGCACAACAAAGCCCAACCACACTGTGACTACATCAACACATGATGCCCAACGTCAAAAGCCCATGTCATGCAGCCCAACACATCAAGTCTTACCTACCTAGGTAGTAAATGAGTTTTCAGCTTTGGCATCATGAAAACATGTAACATCCTGGTGACTCCTTTCGCATAAATAAAAATATAAAGCTCTTATTAATTATGGAGTTACAAAGTATTTTTCTTTTTTAATGACATTTCAAAACTTTGACCCACTAATTTAGTTAAGATCAACATTTTTAATGAGTACGGGGTATAAGGGTATTATTTACTGAATAGCAACAATAGATAAGATAGTGGTGTGCCGTGTATTATTTATCTATCCCTTTTAATGGCATGAAGATGTTACCATGAGTAATTAATTGAATAAGGGGGTAACATTTGAATTTTTAAAGACAACAATTATATAATTACACCCTTTATCTCATGCTCCCTTTGTCCCAAAAGTTACAACAATCTCCTTATTTGAACGCTAATTACAACATTATTAAATTTGACTTTGATTCACCAATTGCATACTCCATATTTTTTTTTCCTTTTAAATATACGTTTACTTCTATCTTATCCTCCTCAATAGTATCCACTATTTATATTACACAAATCGATATTACTTTCATATAAACGAACAAAGCAAAGTATTTAGCTTATAACAAAACCACAAATATTGAAATTAAAAATTACCAAAGAGAATATATCTTTAATGAGTACACAACCAGGTAAAAAGGAATAATAATCACTTTATAAAGCAAAACCCAAAAAGAAAAACCAAAAAAAAAATAAAAAAATTACAACAATGTATAAATTTTATTTAATTAATGTTATAAAAAAAAAATAAAAATACATGTAGTTGTAATGTAATTAGTCGTGCACTAACAACCACTAAGGTCAGGTCAGCCGTCAGTTGCTGACACACTCAAAGCTAAAATGGTGGGCTTTCATCTCTCTCTAAATCCAGCGGCTATTATTCTTCCTCTGACTTGACAACCTTCCAATCTAACGGCTCCAAATCCTGACATCTGTCATCAATCCCAATAAACAGAAAAAAGGCAAAAAAAAAAAAAACAAAAATTCATGAAAGAAAGAAAGGAAATTCCACCTGATCAATTTTTCTCTCTCTTCTGATCATCACACTTCTCTCGAGGGTTTTGACTCACTCTTTCTCATATTTTTTTTACAACCCCCCAAAAAAATTAAAATTAATAACAAATAAAAAAAACCCCATTTTTTTTCTTTGATTTTTACTCCTTAATTTTGATTAATTAAAATACTATTCATTCTTCAGCTTGTTGTTCTCTTGTTTTGGGTGAGTTTTAATTTAATTTAATTTAATTGTAATTTCTTTGTTTTTTTATAATTGTTTTTGTTGGTTAATTGATGTTGGAGTTTGCGCTTTGCTTGAATTTTAATATATTGATGTTTTTCTTTTCTTTTGTGATTTAATTTAATTGTTTGTTGGTTCATGTGGGAAAGTTAGATAAAGGGTCAATTTTATAGAAAGAATTGTACTTTTTAATTGGGATTCTCAATTTTGATGTTTTTATGTTTAGTAGCTAATTGAAAGTTTGAAATTTTGATGAAAGATTTGATTTTTATTATATTTTGGAAATGATTAGCTTATAAAGTTTGAATTTTTATTTGCCCCCAATCATGTAGAATTGTTGTTTATATATGTCTTTTGATGGTTTAGGGGTTTGCTGAATCATGGGTTTTGGGTTTAATTTGGGTTTCATTTGCTGTATGATGGTTTTTGGGTTTAATTGGAAAAGGGGATTTTGGTATTGTTGTGAATTGATGAGAGAGGAAAAAGTTGTGACCTTTGATGGAAAATTGATTAAATTGATCATTAATATTGAAATTTAAGAAATTGGGATGAACTTAGGATTGTTAGTGCATTTCAGAAGCTGCCAAATTGAGGTGTTGTTGCTGTTTGACTTTAGATATGCATATGCTCTCATGTTCGAGAGTCCGAGTTTAGATGGGAAAAGTCAAATGGATTAGCCCAGTTTTGAATGTTGACAACCGTACAACATTATTGATTATGATAATGATAACCTGGTACGGGGATTCTCTCGTTGGTCGAGGTCTGGATTTTGTGCATTCTTGCCAAATTAGTCTGTGTATTAAGGTGTTTTTGTTGAGGTGATGCTTTAGGTGGGAAGGAGTCTAGACAGTTGCAAGTTACGATGTAGTCCATTTATGTTTGCTACTATAATGGAAAGAGGAGATATGAGTCATCTGAGCTTGTATACTTGAACCAAAGGGTTCCTTGATGATGAGGACTGTGGAATAGGGTTGTGCGAAAGAGATATCTAAGTACTCCAAGGGGGAAAGAAATGATTGCAGAACTACCTTGCTATAAGAATGTTTAAATTACTTAATTTTGACTGGTGACAATTGATCCTACAAAAACTCCAATGGGCCGTCTTGAGTGGACAGTTGCTTGTCAGTAGTGCTCTTCATGTGCTGAACTAATACTTTAGTCTCTTGATTGGTTGTAGTTATATTGGTGTGGTGAATCTCATTAACAATAGCTTATATCAATAGCAACTTTTGTGAGCTGGAATTTTTTATTTTCGAGTTATGGCTGCAAATGATTCTTGAGTTTGTAAGACTTGTTATCTGAACATCCTGATCCTAATAAATGGTGCAGCTTGTAAGCAACTTTCAGGAAAACGATTGTAAGAGGTCTGAACATTCATTAATTGGCTGCATCAGTTTTTAGCTTGGAATGCCTTGAGATATATCCCTACACTTGCTTCTTGGATATAATCTCAATGGTTACAAAAGAGGAAACCGCGGTGATTGTATCCCCTAAAGGTAATTTACCACAATCACTGAGCCCTGATTCCACAATACATGCTTCCAGTACTGATCGAGAAGGAAATGCATCTATTCTCCCTGAGAAACCGTCTGAAGATGGATATAATTGGAGAAAGTATGGGCAGAAAAATGTCAAAGGAAATGAATTTATAAGAAGCTATTACAAATGTTCACATCCAAATTGTCTTGTGAAGAAACAAGTGGAGCGCTCCCATGATGGGCGTATCACAGATATTACTTACCTGGGAAACCATGATCATGTTAAGCCTCATACTGATCCCCGTGTAATGGTTCCCTCTCTTCTGTCTGTCAAAGTACAGGTACCAGAATGTCCTCCATCAGTCATTGTTGAAGGTAAAATTTAAATCACTTGTAATTTTTAAGTTTGAGAATATGATCAAATTTTCACACTTGCCTCTTTCATATTTTTCAACCTTAAGATAAACCATCCGATTTGCAATCTCCTGTAAGTGATCGTGTTCAGAAGATGGAAGTCTGTGAAAATGCAATAGTTGAGACTTCTGATCACACTCCACCCGCATGTATCACACCAGTAAGTCAAGCAAGAGATGATCTTAATGAGAACTTCACCCTGAAGAGACGGTATGTTTGGATTACAACCGCTCGTGTGTGATCTCTTTTGAGGGTGATGTTGTGTTATATACTACTTATATCTAACTTGTTTGCGTTTCATTCTCCAAAAATCATGAACCAAAACAGGAAGAAAAGCATCGAGGGGCCTGATAGTGCAACAGAGAAACCCAATCATGAATCACGAGTTGTTGTCCATACAGTTAGTGAGGTTGATATTGTTAATGATGGGTACAGGTGGCGCAAGTATGGGCAAAAAATGGTCAAAGGCAACCCAAACCCAAGGTATGTGCAGATTTATCCTTTCAACCAATGTGAGAAATATAGATATAGTGAGATATATTGGTTCAGCGTGAAAATTCAATTACCCTCTTTGACTATTGCTATACTTGGGTCTATTGTGTGTTTCAAAGATTTAAAATTCACCTGCCTGTGTAATATCTTTCTCGTGCTCTACCGCAATTTGGCTTTACTGATTAATGACCTTAAGCTTCAATGATACTATATCTGTAGCATTTGAGTATGCAGTGTAAGCAAGAAGCAACCATGTAGATAGGCCTAACGCCAACTGAGAATTAAAATGGATATCTTTTAATGACTGCTTTGGCAATGGTTGGTTTTGAATCCCGTACCTTAAAAATGTCTAGAAATTCTAGCCAGACAATTTTTTGCTGAAACAAAAACATTTTATGCAGAATATAAATAAGTCTTCAATTTTTCATAGCAAACTATTCATGTAATTTGATTTGATTTCTAATAATGATAAAATATAAATTAATCTTCAAGAAGTAAGCATTTAGTCTTAAGAAACTAGCTCGCTTAGTTCTTTGAATGCTGCCATGCCTGCCATTATCTGTCTCATCTCAGAACAATCATGCGATTAGAAAAGTGATGTGATTTTCTTCCCTTGTATACATACTTGATCTTACATTACCATCTATGCAAAAACCTATTAGCTCCAAGTCTCCAACGAGGTTCCAATCCATGGTGGGTTAGGAGTACAAATCCATATCCATGCAAATGCAAAGAGGTTATTAGTCTCACCACCTAGGCACCTATCGATACAATGGTATAGAGGTGATTGCTGTAAGACCCTTGATCCTGGAGCCAATTGATGACAGTTGGCTTATAACTTTCTCTACAATTAAAGACACATTTGAATTCATGACAGTTAATAAGCAATTCAAAAACCATGTTGAATATATGGCCCATAATTGCTCTTTTAACGTTGTTCGATTAGGATTTATTAGTCAACAATCACATGATCTATTAAGTCAACATTATATGATTTTATTCAGTATTTCAAGGCTTAAAAGTCATTTTCTTTCAGCTGTGTAAACATTAATTCAAAATTCTCTTTCCAGTATGTTCTTGCCCTATTTTTGGCTGGCTAAAATTTTACGTGCAACTCATTTGTCTTCTTCTGTAAATTGACTAGAGTATATTGGTTGTTCCCTTGTCTCTTTTTCATTTGTACTTTTGAACTGAATCTTACTTACATGTTTCTGCACTGTTACGATGAGTTGGAAAAAAACAAGAATTGTATATTGTGAATAACTAATAAGTTTCAGGGAGTTTTGGATTAAGGTTTTATGGTTACTTGGTTTTACTTTGCTCTTTTCTGTAAAAATATGGTTACTTGGTTCGTAAAATTATGAACTAGATCCTTCCACATGATATGGAGAATTATTAGGAATTTTTATGCACCACACTGGTTCGTAAAGGCCTTGATACATCAAAAGTTCATGACTGCTAAGGAGTATGCTAATCTTGGTTTGCATCCAAAGCAACACTTCTTTAATTTCTATCCTCATCCTTAATATTATTTGGCATCTTCGTGACTTTATTTAGCAGGCGAGATTACTTAGTAGTCAGTAGGCACCAATACTCAAATAGTTTCAGCTCATGAAATTCTATGCAAGTTTGCTAGCATAGCGTCCACTGTGTCATGGTATCGGCTTGTGCTTAATTGGTTTTTGCACATCTTATGCAGGAGTTACTACCGGTGCTCAACTACAGGTTGCCCTGTTAAGAAACATGTTGAAAGGGCATCCAATGATCCTAAAGTAGTTATCACCACATACGAGGGTCAACACGATCACAGTGTACCTCCTGTTAGGACTATTGTTCCCCAGGCTGCAGCAGCTTATGCGGGTGGGACAGAGTCAAATGGCTTGAGTAATTCTAAGCCGGAAGAAAGGGATGCAGCTCAGGATTCTGCAATAGTATTATTTAAACCAGAAATTGCAGTGGCACAACATAACCCAGAAAAAGACGATTCTGTTGATCCTACAACGAAAAAAGAAAAAAACATAGCAACTGTGGTGAAGACTGAAGATGTTAAAACTGAATCCACTGCTCAAGAAGCCAATCATACAGCTGAGAGAATCGATCGTATTCCTCAAACTACTAAGGAGATTGATATAGGAATCCAAGCTAAATCCAATCTTGAAATGACTAATCAGCAAAAGAAACCGGGTACCAAAAATGTTCCTCAAACTACCATGGAGACTGATATGGAAATTCAAGCTGAAGCCAAGCTTGAAATGACTAGTCAGCAACAAAATCCAGGTTCTGAAAATGTTCCTCAAACTACCATGGAGACTGATACGGGAATTCAAGCTGAAGCCAAGCTTGTTGAAATGACTAGTCAGCAACAGAATCCAGGTTCCAAAAATATTCTTCAAACTACCATGGAGATTAGTTCGGGAATTCAAGCTGAAGCCAAGCTTAAGATGACTAGTCAAGGAAAGAATCCGGGTTCCAAAGATATTGATCAGACTGCCAAGCAAGAGAATCTTGTATCACCTCAAGTTGATACAAAACCAGAAGTTGTATCAACTGACGTAAAACGAGCTGAAGCAGCGGTTGAAAGTTCACATGCTGAAGCGAAACCAAATGGTGTACAAAGGCCAAACCCTGAAGCTGTCAACTGCTGAATTCACTCTTTTTAAGTGGAGTTATAATTGATAGAAGGATTGTTGTAGACAGTGGCATACACTGACATAGAAGTGCTGCAAGTGAAGAAGGGAGTACTCTTGGCGCTGAACCGCCAAACTTTGTAAATAATTCTAATTAGACTGGAGAGGCAGCTATAGCCTAATCCCGAGCCCGAGGTGTCTAATTTAACTATTGAGAATAAAAACTTATAGTATTTACTAGAAATGTCTCATAGTTGGAAATTGGAAATGCTATTTGATTGTATTTAGTGTATTTTTCTGTTGATATTTTTCTAAGAGAGTGAATTTGTAATGTTCCTTTAAGTTTGATCTATGAGAATGACCAATGCTTTGGATTTCCATATTCTTAAAGGAGGACCACTTAAATATTCTAGTCATTGCAACAAGGTTGGTTGGAAATCTTTACATATTAATGACATTTGATGTAATGTTGTGTCATTGTTATGTCATTTTCTATTTGGCCAATAATTTGTGTTGTTCTCATTAGTCATATATACTCAGGAGAATGAGACTGAAAGTAGTATGTACTACCTCCATTTAGAAGTTAGAAATTATTATTCCACTATTTAGAATGTCCTTCATCATTGTCCATTACCTACAGTAATAATACTTCCACTTAGAAGGATGATGACTATGAAAACAGGAAGGGAGAAAGGGACTTCCGGAGTACATGGTGTTTTCGCGAAATGACTAACTACAAGCAAAAGAGACTATAGATAGTATACTTGCGAAATCATTAATGGACGAAGAGAATAAGATAAGATGGAAGAGGTTGTCTTCCTGCTTTCATTAAAGCAAAATAACATAAAGTGGAGGGTTGCCTCCTGAAAACAAAAGGGAGCTTAAGTGCTGATATTGCTCTAACTCATCAAGCAGCTTAAACTAATTAAGGAAATGGAAAAGAGTACAAGTTACACTAAGCTCGATTTCTTAGCTTAAGAAACGACTGCAAAAGGTAACTAACTACATTGCCAAGCGCAAGAAGCAACCAAATCCCTATTCCGCCACCCAAGATAAAGAGCCCCATCCCTCTCTTCTAACCTATAATTATCACAGTAGTTCTTTAGCAGTGTCTTTATAGTGCTATTAACCAAACCACTCAAAGGGTATGGCTTAAACCCTGCCATTGTGAAGCGAGACCTCCACTTTCCAAGGAGTTCATGGCGCTCCACTCTCTCGGCTGCCTCGCATGCTATCAAGTTAACCACATCCCTAGCCAAACAGTGTTGTTCGACATTGATCCGATCCTTGTGAACCCTGGGCAGAGTCACATCCATGGACTCAAACATTGCCATGTAATAGTCCATTGTCTCGAGGAAACGTGGCAAGAAAGCAGCTGTATTTGTGTTGCATTCTTGCTCTACAAGTGTAACAACCTTCGGATTCAGGCTCTTTACAAGCCTAAGTAGTCGATCCCTGTGATTCTCAGTGCTAACACTTTCATCAGGCATATGATGTAACATGAAAGCAAAGTTTACAGCCAAGGCCTCACCACGTCGAACTTTGAGATCTTTCAATTGAACTAGACAACCTGATATATCAACAGCATGGAACTCAAATGGAACCTTGAATGCCCGAGCTAGCCTGGAAAGCCTCTGACCCACAATATTCAGCCCACCTCCACGTGCATATGCTGAATACGAGTCATCAATCCCGGTTATGCGTATGTGGGGAGCTCCACCAGGCCGAGCTGCAAATGCTTGCAGAAGGGTCACCCATTGACTCCCTTGTCCGATTTGGAAATCTATGATGTGGACCCTCTTTTCATTCTTCAATGCTTCAGCGATGGCACCATTTGCAGACATATAGCCGAACTTTATATATGGACAAACCTCAAAGAGTATATGCATGTAAGATAAAAGATCTGCACTTGCAGGCTCTTTGCACTTCAATGCTTTGTATATCGAGCTACCTGATGAGGCTTGCCTTGCAACTAGCCCTTCCAACATATATGCTCCCAATCTCTGCATTGGTTCACCAGAAACTGATACCATTTGTCTCAACTCATCCATCAACCATTGAGCAACCAGCTGATCATTCTCAACAACTGCTGTTGCACAGGCAACCAGAACCTGTTTCACATCCTTTTGAGCGATCATTTCAATCACTTTACCCCAGCTGTCCATCTCAAGTGGGGCTACATGGGACCCATAGTCAATCACATTGGAATAACAGTCTATTACATCAGTTGTATCGGGTCCCAGCATCACGTTTTCCAACTCTTTCAGCTTGCACTTCAAATCATCAAAATCATCTGTAATACATGAGTTACTCACAGGTGAGTTATTAGCAATATCAGGAGAGTAGTAGCGCTGTTCAGGAGGGTGTGACTTTGAATCAAACTGTGATCCGGAGCTTCCACTGGATGCAAAGCTAAGAGTTGATGCACAACTATGCATCATATAGCTCCCGAGTCCTGAGGAAGATTCCAGGGTGTTGTACAGTCCCGGGCAAACTTTTGAGGTCACAGAACCTTCATTGGTGAGTTTGGAATATTTGAGTTGAGGACTCAACAGCTGACATTGAGGCATGAAGTATGCATCAATTTCCCTCTTAGGCTGAGAATATAAGCTGTTCGACATTGATGAAGAGATGTTATTCACTGTTTTTTAGGTATATGTCAAAAAAGTGTACCTTATTTCAACACGACAAAAGATGTAATCTCAGAAACTCAAGGCTCCAACTGTTGGATGTCAACAGGTTGCTTCACTGATGTAT
This sequence comes from Suaeda aralocaspica, assembly GCA_016808085.1. NCBI lineage: Eukaryota > Viridiplantae > Streptophyta > Magnoliopsida > Caryophyllales > Amaranthaceae > Suaeda > Suaeda aralocaspica. The sequence goes on from PYUH01000490.1 coordinate 2,673,535, forward strand.
CTCTCCATTACAATATACTTTCTACGTAACACCATCTCGTTCCAGATAATGAAACTTTAAGTATTAGTGAAAGACCACAACCTGCAAAAAACAAAAATGGCCTTTTTAGATGATCCAGTAAGAAAGGGAAAATATTGTACATGGAATCAAAAATATATGCCACATTCTATATAAAAAGCAATATTTGAATACGCGTCATGAATTTTCTGTACTTCATATACCTAGCATATATACAACATGAAATGGCAAACATGGTAATGGAAAACCTACTATAGAATCATAGTCAATTCGAATAGACAAATGTTTCAGAACCCTTCTCCACACCCTAAGAAAATGTCTAAATCTGTGTTCCTATCCTATATTCTGTTACACGGTGACGATATATGATCTCAGACAGATCGGAATCAGATACCATGTCATCCAACTACTTGCAACTAGATAGATGCATCGTACCAAGATTCGACTAATACAGGTACATAAAAATCAGTAACTTGCAAGCAAATTCTATTAACAAGAGGTGCCAATTAAAGGAAGACTGGAAAGCAAAGTATCAAATAGTAACAACTAACAAGTTGAGAAAAGTCCATAGTACAAAAGTCTTTACAAGATTCTTACAACCCTGTCAATTTGACTTAAAAAAAAAAAAAACAAACAAATGGACTTATAAAAAATTTAAAAAAATTCTACTGTATTTGTCCTATTTCATTTTAACATTGAAGTCAAATTGATAGACATGATTATATATTTATATATGGACTACATAACCCATGTTATACGTATGATTTGTACTCCTCACATTCTCCATTTCTAGAAACTAATTTCTTAAAAGAACCTAAAAACAACCCCAAAAAATGGGATTAAAAAGGAGAACCTAGTTAGTTATTTTTATTTTTCTGGCGTACAGGGGCCACTAAGGACAATGATATATTAATATGGACGAGATTTGATAAAAGGTTCTACATATCACCTTCTAGAACTCTAATTAACTAAACTAGTTAGCATGCGTGAAAAGCACCTATATTTAACCACTAGATCAAAGTAAATCAAAAAGGATTAGAAGAAGAAAATATTCATCCACAGGTGACGAGTACACTATATAATTTTTTTTTTTTTTTGATTCATGTAGTCGACCTCCTATTTCGAGATTATTGCATTGGACAAATTTAGCTACTACCATGAGTACCAAGTAGTAACTACTCATAAATTGCTAGATTCTCATCCTAACTTTAGCTAACCCAAAATATTTTCTTAACCTTTTTTTCCATTTTAATTTATTATAGTGGGTGTATTATACAGTTATACTGGAATAACCCACTAAAAAAACCTACAAAATCAGCTCATTTCTTAGTGAAATTCTAGCAACAATTACTTTTTTAATAATTTTTTTTTTTTTTGAAATGAAACCTTCTAAAATTTACAATGTTCACTTCAAATTCACCCCACTTAAAATACCTTATTTTCTGCGGAGTAAAACCACAGGTTGATCACTTAAATTGGTTCAAAGCACAAAAAAAAAAGTTCAAAAAGGTATTTAATTACACTAGATTAAACATATAATAAAATTAAATCAAATTAAATAAAAACCCAAGATCTAACATCATTAAGTAAGTTAGCAATGAAGAACTAAAAATGAAAAAAAAAAACATCAAATTTGAGGAAAAAAAAAAGTAAATTATACAGCTAAAATTAGCTCAAAGGAAGAAATTAACAAAGAATTTGGAGTATAACAATTAATTCTTAATTATATGAATTAATTGAGTTAATTAATGTAAATTATATGATGTTGCTTTAGACATACCTTGCTTAGTTGAGAAGAGGAATAAGTTGGTTTTAGAGAGAGAAACTGAGGAGAGAGAAGGTGAGACAACAATTGCTCAGAGTGCTATGAGTAAGATTACCACCTGTGTGGATTATAATATTAATCACTCTTAAATATGCCCTTGCTTTCACACCTATTTACCTTAATGCCACTTGCCCGCCTTATGTTCCCCTTAAAATTTTCTACGAACTACCAAGTATGGTATGTTTCACTTTTTTTTTTCCTTTTAATGAAATTAATTTTTGTAATTTCTAAATTTGAAATATGAGATTTAATACAACCTCTATTTCATATTAATTGCAATATTTGCTAAAAAGGGATGTTTCATATTATTTGTAACAGATGTTTTCTTGTAATCATGTTAATATAGCAATCCTCTATCCATATCAAGGAACACACAATATAATGATATATGTATTAGAAGCATTTAATTACTAAACTTACAGAATTATATTCATTACTTTGCTATTACAAAAATATAATTTGTAGAATTTATTAGGTAAAGTTACAAAATCATACAAATTATTAAGGGTTTTTCTAAGGTATGCCCTGAGGTTTTCTTTTTTCTAAGGTGTGCCCCATACCTTTTTTTTTCTCACCTGTGCCCCTCAACTTTTTATTTTTAATTATTGCTAACCTGTCCGTTAATGTGGTGTTAATGTTAACGTTTGTTTGTAATTTTTTTGTTATTTGTTAATTATTCTGTAATTTATGAAAAATAAAAAATCCCAAACAGCATTTTGGAGGGATAATTTCCCTCCAAAATGTTATGGTTTATTTTCCTACTCTTCTTCTGCCTTTGTATTATGCGTTCTTTGTCACACAATCTTTCTTTTGCTCATCTTCTTCACTTCCTCTCAAAAATGTCTCACAGTTCTCAGAAGTCAAGGTATGACTCCAATTGTGATTGGGATTTTATTGCTCCCAAATGCAATTGTAGGGTTCCTGTTGATGCCAAGTTACATGTTTCGAATTTGCACCGCAATCCTCGGAAAGCATTATGGAGATGTGATAGTTGTTGTTTTTTTGATTGGGTTGGTCCGCATACCATGGTTTGAATTGGTGAAGTAGAACGTCCAACGAAGAAGCATGAGGAAATTATGGATACCTTCACAGAAGGTGTTGCTGAGTTAAAAGCTCAGTTAGAAGGATTTGAGGGATTTGTTAGGGGATTGGGAAAAGGGTTAATAGTGTTGTTGTTATTTATTTTACTTGTTATTGTTTTGAAAATGTAAAGTGGTATCTATGGAAGTTGTAATAGGGGATTGGGAAAGGGGTAATTGTGATGTTAGTTTTTGTGGTATCTATGAAGTATGTTAGTTGTAATAGGGGTTGTTCTTTTTTGTGGTATTAGTTTTGTGTTTAGGTATGGTAGTGATTGACATTTGATATTGTAATATTGGTATTTTAAGTTAATGAAATTATGTTGTGTAGTTTAGTGCTTTGTTGCTCTAACTTGACTCAGCTAATGCATTTACTTGATTATAAGCAAACAAAAAGGCAGTACATTGATATTGGCCAAAAGTTAAAACTACTTAAGCTTATATTCATAAAAACAGGAATTTGTTCACCATTGTTACAACCAAAATATTCATAAATGTTCACCATAATTGTCTAATATCAGCACTACTATGTGACACCCTTTCCCATAAAAAAACACTTCCAAAATCATTTACCATCCAAAATTAATAAGCTTTGCAAAAACACTTCCAAAATCATTTACACAACACTTTCAGTCACTGTCCACACTCTTCATCAGGTTCCAAAAACATCAACTTAGTTGCTTCAATCTCTTCTTGATCTTTTGTGCCAAATCATGGCCTGGTTGACTCATGGACTGAGGTGGATTGACTGGACTGTGTGCCTCATTAGTTGCTTCATTCATTACTGGTTGTGATTGATTCATGAATTCAAAAAGTTCAGCTTCATATTTAGATTCTTCACCCCTTTGCCTTGGTGGTTGTTTTCTTTTTTTTGTAGCAGCACTGATGTTGACACTGTTGTTGTTGAGGCTACTGCTGTTGCTGTTGTGTACTGCTCCACTAATCGGTGTCTCAATTAGGGCATAAGCTTCAGTCACATTAACTTCTTCAGTTGGCTTCTTAGACTTTTTCCCTTTTCCCTTGTTCAGTGAACTATCACCCCTAGCTTCTGTTGTTTCTTTAGCAGTTGGCCCACCCTTACAAGTCTTTGCATTATGTCCTAATGCTTTGCATTTGCTGCAACTAACAGTGTTACTTTGCTTTCCCTTCCTCTGCTCTCCTTCTTCCCTTCTTCTGTTTCTACATGGTCTTCCTATGCTCCTCTTCATAGGTGGTGCAATCAGCTTAGGGCATGCAGCATTACTTGGCCATTGTTCTTGATCTGGTACTGGTGCAATGGTGCCACAATAAGCTTCCTTGTATCTTGTGACAGAGAACCACTCACTGACAAACTGAACTGGTTGTTTTCCCTCATACAAGATGGCTTTAACACCATGTTTGCAAGGGATGCCACTGATCTGCCACCTCCCACAAGCACAGGTCCTATTGGATATGGACACTGGCAACCTTGCTCTCCCATCATGCACCTCATATGCCCCCCTCCCAGAAGGATAAGCAATACACATTCTGGCTTCTTTGCTTATGACCCTTAACTTCGTCATAATGTTAGGACACACTCCATCTTCAGGCCACTGTTCAGCTAGGGCTTGTCTAGTAGCATGTCTTACCATTGCAATTCTTCTCACACCTAATTAACAACCAAGCAAAAATGTAAGTGTATGTATGTATATGTAATGAGGCAAACAATTTAGTGTATGTAGTAATGTATGTATGTATATTTACCTTCCAACAGTGTCAACACTGGATAAGATCTATCTACACCAACTGTATTGTTAAAACTTTCTACAAAGTTGTTTGTGGTTTCATCACTATGTAAGGTGGGTTCAAACTTCCACCTTGCCCACCTATCCAATGGTCCAATGTCCTTGAACCATTTCAGTGCACCCAAACCACCATGTACCACCATTTGTTGAAGAGCCCTTCTGAATGAGTACTTTGAGTAAGCATTTGTGACACTCCAAAACAGTTTGTGCATCAGCAAACCAGGGAAATCAGACTTGAAGTTCTTGCACAAATTCCTTGCACAGTACCTCCTTGGGACTTTAGGCCAAACAGAATCCAGTGAAGGGTCTATACCCTGCAAATGCAAATGAAATACACATAAGGCTAAGGCTGCATTTTAAATTGACAATGCAAGCAAAGAAGTTAGTTAATGAGCAAACCTTTTGTCTATCTGACATTATGGTCCAGTCATATCTTCCTCCTTCAGTTACTATTTGCTTCAAATGATGAAAAAAACAACTCCAAGATGTCTTGTTCTCAGAATCAACAACTGCCACATCTATTGGGAAGATCTCATTGTTGGCATCTAATGAAACAGCACTAAGAAGTACACCACCATAATTGCCCTTAAGATGGCATCCATCAACTCCAATGAGTCCTCTACACCCAGCTATGAGTCCAATAAACTGTGCAGCAAAGCTGACAAAGATGCTTTTAAACTGCAAGGCTTTCTGTGGTTGATTCACAGCTGACCATGTACAAAAAGCAACTGAACCTGGGTTGCTTGAAACCAGAATCTCACAGTATTGAGGCAAATGAGTGTATGACTCATCATGTCCTCCCTTGAATCATTCTCAAAGCAATAGCCTTCATCCTATAGATTGTGGATGTGGCCATTGTCAATCCATACCTGTCCCACAAAGCCTCATTCAACCTTTTCCCTGTAATATCTGGATTAGCCCTAATGTCATCTAAAAGTTTAGATGCTGCCCACTCACAGTTGCACATGGGGTTGTTAACTAGGTTTAGGTCACATGAATGTTTGCTCCTGATACTCTTGATTGCCCATGTGTGCCCATCACCCAAGATTCTTGCATGTATCCTCCACCCACACCTTTGATCAACACACTCAGCTGTGTACCTCACACTGTCAGCCTTCAACACCACCAATGCAAACCCTTCTTGAATACAAAAGTCTCTAAGCACATCTTTGAAGTGTTCCCTATCCACAAACAACTGCCAGGGCTTCAACCTAATGTTGCCAATGTCATCATCTTCAAACACCTCACCATTCTTAAACACTGAAGTCATATAACCACTGTCATCAGCTTCCCAATCTTGTGTTTTATATGGCTCCCACCCCCCATCCACATAATTGTGAGTCAGCAAGCCCTCAATGTCACCATCATCTAGTTCACAATCCTCATCTTCAGTAGAACTTTCATCATCTACATCCTCTGGCTCATAATCTCCCTCACTGTCACTAGAGTCACCACCACTAGGGCCACTGTCAATGTCCTCCAAACCAGGTACTTCTGTAGTCCTCTTACTCCTAGTGCTAGTCCTAGTCCTAGTCCTAGTTTTAATAACTCCATCAACACTACCTTGGCCATTTGTGCACTTTGTACCCTTACCAACCCACAAACCCTTCTTCCTAGCTGTTGCTTGTGGCATTTTCTTACCATGAGGGAAAGAGGGTGGTCTAATTAAAGTGTGAATGGATTTATGAGACTTTTGCTCCTGTTGAGTAACACAAGAAAAAGGTTGACTTGTGTTTTGTGTGGTGGGTGTTGTTTGACTTTCAGGCTGATTTGGTAGTGATTGGGTTAAATTGTCAGTAACATGATCAGGTTCACAGTTAGGAAATATGATTTCAACTGTAGGTGAATTTGGATGGGAGGAGTTATGAATAGGAGAGAGGGAAACAGAATAGCAGTTGTGGTTATCAAGATCATCAACAACATGATCATCAACAACAGGAACATTAACAACAGAACAATCAACAACAGAAGCATCAACAACAGGAGCATCAACAACAGGTTCATTCCTATCATTTACAGGCCTCCTAATTTGAAGTTTTTCAGGCTTTTTAGAAGCAATGCCCTTGTTAGCATCAATGGTTGCATTACACCCTGCTCTCATACCCTCTGCTAAAGTCCAAATGAAATTTGGTTCTTCTAAACACCCAATCCAAATGTCTATTGTTTTCGACTTGATAACATTAAACATGGTCATTAAAGATTTATCATCAGTGAGTTGATGACTTTTTTCCCTAAAACTATACTGTAACACAGGATATTTTGGCAACTCATAAGCATTACTCTCAAACCCCCTAACCATGTCATTCAACTCATCAACATCCTTTATTACAAGTTGAAAACAATTTCCCATGAAATTCAAATTCAGAATTCTCTCAGACATTCTGCAATGAACATAATTACAACATCAAATAAGCCCTAAATTTAACAAACACTAAAACAGTGCTCAATTACCATATAAACTGATGCAAACAATGAGAATTACAAAATTCATAACAACCTAATTACACGAAATGATAAAAGATTCAATTTTTTTGCAACAAAATTCGAAATTGATGTCTTTACCTCACCTTGGTTTCCAAGCTCTACAACAAAGACCAAGATCCACGCCCTCAATTAAGACTCCACTTCAAGTAACTTCAACCAAATGTTTGTCAGTCTTCGACTTAGAATTTTAATTCATGCATGCCCACTAAAATCGCACAAACCAGTTTTTTTTCAAAAGGAAAAGGAAGAAGAAAGACAGTAAAACAGAGCTGTGAGGGGGGTTGAGCAGTTGATGAGCAACAAAATAAAACCCAAAAATATAATCCCTTCTTTTTTTTCCCCTAATTTAATTAAAAGTAATTAATAATCAAAAAAGGAAAAAGGAAATAAAACATAAAAAACCCAAATTCAAATTTTTTAAACGTCTTAAAGGCCAAACCTAACGTCTGTTAGGGAATTAATTTGGGTAGGTTAGCAGTAATTAAAAATAAAAAGTTGAGGGGCACAGGTGAGAAAAAAAAGGTATTGGGGCACACCTTAGAAAAAAGAAAATCTCAAGGGCATACCTTAGAAAAACCCAATTATTAATTTTGGGTAATAAATATCTATATTATGGGCTTGATTTATGTTATGCAATATTAATCATAGAACATTAAATTTATTAGATATAATTTTGGTAATCACATTATTATTAGATGAATCATTAAAAATGATAAAAATATCTTTTCAATCAATTGCTCTTAAATTAAAACTGATAACTTTACAAAAACAAACATAATGTAAAATCTAAAATCTAAAATCTAAAATCTATACCTCTATATAAGAGTAAATCCGCCTACACTTCACACAAAGTTTAATCCACTTAAATTTTTATTGTTATTTTATACGTATGCTTTTCACGTTACTAAACTTAGCTTATACTTTTAAAAAAAATTGATATAAATATAATAGTTAAATGTATTGTGCATTTTATTACTTTACTCCATTTAAATTATACAATTTGTAAAGTATTACTAAATTATTGATATATTGATAAAACTCTATAGAATAAGTCTTGTGTACGTGACCAGTGACATAGTTTAACCATTTTTAGATCTACATGAGCATTACCATAGTCATATTATTACTTGTTGCAACATAAGAAATTAGAAAAGAAAGATAATTTGTCATTGTTTAAGTTCAAACCTGAAAATAGCATACTCCGTCAAACAGCATACTCATAGGGATGTTAATGAGCCGATACAATCGTGAAAATGCTCGGTCAAAGCTGCTCTCTTTCATATATAAATAAATGAGTCTGAACAAAATCTCCAAGCTAGATTATTAAAAAAAGATATACTTGAACAACTTAGTATTCGGCTCATTAAGGATCTTGAACAACTCGTTCAAGTTCATTGATAAGCTTGTTCATAATCAATCCGTTTATAGCTCGTTCAAAGTTCATTCAAGCTCGAAATATATGATGACCTTTACGTTTTTTGTTTACTATAATTCATTTATAGAAGTATCTAAAAAATAAGCTAATCCTAAAAAAAATAAAAATAAAATCACTAGAATAGTTGATTTCCTTAACATTTAGTAGTGAGATGATTGAAATATTTGTAAGATTCGTTTATTTATAAATTCGTTTACTCTTTGACCTGAAATGGATTGATGTATCACTAAAACCTACCGAATGTAAATTGAATTTAGCTGATCAAAATCTTATCGGGCCAACTCTAACCTACATCGTTAATCGGACTAAATTGGCTCACGAGTCTAATTCTGATGTCCTATATTTTGTGTACCATTTATATATGTACCAATTATTTTCATTAGTTGGTTTTAAAACAAGGATCCACTACTTATAAATGTAAAAATTAAAATTAACTATTATTAACCAATCAAAATAAGTATCATACAAGTGATACAAAAATATAGTGGGACAACATATTTTGACTCAAAGCTGACAGCTTAAATGCTAGCTAAATAGCTAGACATTGAACTATTGAATACTGACTGCTGATCAAAAGATGGTCACTACGGTGAAGGAATAGATTGAACTTGGTACAATTGTTTTAGTGATTTTTTATGTGGGAACTAGTGCCTTTCACTTCATCTAACGTTCACCTTTTTTCTCATCTTTTTAGCTTTCTTAACCCTTTGTTTTCTTTTGTAAAGTTACAATTTACAGCAATCTAAACACTAGTTATCTATCGATTTATACACTAGAACAATAGTATGTAGATTTGAAAATAAACAAATATCCAATATAATCACACCATCTTAATACGACTAATTCATAAGAAACAGATGTAATATTTATTTTTAGTCTAGTTATTTAATCGTCTTATCTAATGGATTCATCTTATATAAGTTATTGTACGCTAAAATAAATTTTATTTACAAGTTTATGACAATTAAAAGAAAGGAAAGGTCGTTCAATCAGCTCTATATTTTAATAAAAAGTACTCATATGAGTATTAGTTTAAGTTAATTGAGTACCAAGTGGTTCAAGAAGACTAAATTGTCTTATTATGTGTACAAATTAAAAGTGAACGTGCATTGCCTAATCGTTTTCCAAAAGGGTCATATTAGTACTAGATATTATTAATTATACCCTCTAAATCAAACAGCGGATCAAATGATATCACCTTCTAAGCACTACATTACAATATTATGCTTCCCTAAGCTATACATTCATTCATCTCCCATGTGAAATGGTGTTAAAAAGCATCCCCTCTTCCCATATGGTCATATCTTCATATTTCACTAAAATTGGATCTTTGTCTTATTTATACGTATATTGTATACAGTATATAGCGTCAACATATATAATTAAGTGTGTTAGAAATGACAATATATCTGACATATAGTACGTAATAACCAACTACTGAAGTCGATAGACTTTGTGGGTTTCTTATCTTATCAAACATAAAGTATATTCTAATACTTTATAATAACTTCAAAGTATATGAAATCCAAATAATTTTTTTTTTGTGGTCGGTACACCTAATTACCTCAAATCGATTATAGTCTATACTATATACTCCACTTATATATCAGTTCATGAAAATTGTACGTAGTATATAATTTAATTTAAAGGAGTGAAAAAATAAGTGAAAGATACATTTTTCTTAATCGATATATACATTAAGATTACAAATAACGGTCATGGTATAAAGTGAGTGCTATTTGTAGGACAACCGTTGATAAACAAACATGCATGCATAGATTAACAAATAAGAGAAGTCTTAGTGAAGATAAGCACACAATGGTGGGGTCAACTGCTTACTCTTTAAACTCAAAGAGGAGACAAAGGGAACAACATTATTCTTATTTCTTATCTCTTTAATTTTATAAGTATATTGTTAAGTACAACTTGAGTTTTTTTTATTGTTTTTGTTTTGCACATCTCTTATTCTCTTAATTATTGGTTATAGCACCAATTAACTATGTGATTAGTGATTACATCCTCTTAAATTGACTATCCCTAGTAGCAAGACATTAATTTTTTTGGTATTTTGTTCTCGCGTGGTGTGCACCTCTAACCTATTTTTTTTTTTAATGATGAGTTTAATACTTGTATAGAAGAATGTGATTCATTATTTTGCTTGGTTTTTTTTTTTCCTTTTAGATTGAGTTCAACTAAGATTCTTAAATTGCGAGAGTGAGATAGCTCAAGTAGCTTGTTTGAGATTTAGAGCTTTTATTTCGAAATTATTGGGTCGATACTTACTTGTACTGATGAGTTGGTGATTCTCTTAACATCCAATAAAATTAGACACTTAAACAAATTAAAACATTCTAATTTTCATAATATAATAAATTTAATTATTAAAGGCAAAATGATTTGTTTAATTTGAAGTTTGAACGCAAAGCTTCACATTTTCAAGCTAATTGAGGTAGGGAGTACGTGGAATTATAACCAATTAACCAAATGGATTAGATTATAAAAAGAGATCCACTTTAATTTCCCAAATTGATCTTACTAAGATTTCCTTTGAAGTGCTAATTATTTCAACTTACTTAAAAGTTATCTCAATCCTTTGTTTAATATGAGTAAAAACAATATACATAATCCAACTTAATTTCAACACGTGCCCATCAAAGAACATACCAATTAATTTTGTAAAAACAATGTTTAAACACCCCTTGGGTCTTAGCTATTTGTTAGACTACTTATTATTTTAAGTACTACGACCTCCGTTACACATTACTTGCAACAGAGGCAGTAGTACAAATTCTCTGAATCTCAGTTCATTTCTTTCGATTTTGACTTTACAACTAAATCAAATTCAATATGTTTCACTTCCATTGTTTCCATTTATTGGTTAAGTTTTCTTTTATAATCTTTCATTATTTATCTATCTTTTTAGAACATTTTGATTGGTCAATAAAATTTTAAAATCTTAACGTAACTAACAAACTGAGAAGGAGGGAGTAGTTTATTTCAACTCAAACCCGTTTAACTCAATCATGTCAACTACATTTGATCGAGAAGAAAAGGATCCTACACAATTTTCATTGGAACATAAAAAGGTGATTTACGTCTCTTAATGTTCTCCACGTGTGTGCTTAATATGAAGGCAGATTTTCACCAGGCCAGCTTGCCACATTTGAAGTATTAAGCCCAACAACCCACCTTCTATTTGAAATTTTAAGTTATAATTGGATTAGCAGATATATAAATCCTATATGACTCTTGATATTTTATCAATGTGGGATAAAAAGACCGTACCCTTGATATTCTACTATTTATTTTACCACTTTTGAACTTGTGACAAATTCATCTACATTCACAAACTAGCTAGGTAGTCCAATTTTCCGGTCACAAACATTGATGATATATATTGATTGATTCTTAATTTTTTGTAAAGTCATGGGACCATTTTTGCTACATTATTATTTTGTCTAGACAATATTCATGCTTATAACAATTTATTAACTTTGAATATCAAAATTAAAAATCGAATAATAATGATATTGTCACACTCACAATGATATCAATGTTTATGTATCATATTTGATGATTTTAATGCATGCAATGTACCTTATACAAATTTGATCATTTTCCATCCAATCAGCTCTAGTGAGAGTATAATTAAAGCATGTTCAACATTTCAACCACTTTAGATTTCTTTATTTTACGTGAATAATCTATGTTCGTTAGTTCTAGAATAGAAGTACAAGTTATGTCATCTCAATATATATATATGTTTGTGAATATGTGATTGCATTTATTCGTATTAATAGATTAGGAAATGCAGACACGTTTTCGACTTGTTGTAATTGATGAGTTTTTAACTAATGTCGAACATCAATACAATACCCACATGATGGATAAAAGTACTTGAACCGACTTAATTGCATGCTTGCATAGTTCCTAGGCGAAAATTTTAGGGATCGTGTTCTAACTATATAAATAAGGCTTTTGTACTAATAATATTAATATGTTGATATATATATTTTATGCAATGACAAATAATATTTGATGAACAGAGTTTTCGACTTGTTGTAATTGATGAGTTTGTAACTAATGTCGAAGATCAATACAATACCCACATATTGGATAAAAGTACTTGAACCGACTTAATTGCATGCTTGCATAGTTGCTAGGCGAAAATTTTAGGGATCCTGTTCTAACTATATAAATAAGGCTTTTGTAATGATAATATTAATATGTTGATATATATTTTATGTAATGACAAATAATATTTGATGAACAGATATTCTAAATGTAGATTTTCTTAAACAATAAAAATAAAATAAACCTTTTTGAAACATTGTTAAAATTCGAGCCTTATGTGTTGAAACTCTTTGGACATCCTCTAAATCTCTAATACAATCATGATAGTTCCATGGTTGGTTACAAGTACTTATTTCCTCTATTTCATAATGCTATATTTAATTTCCTATGTGGTTAGTGATCCATTTTATTTGTTGCATGCATTTACAGAGTAGGATATTTTCTTCTATATCTACTTTATCGAACCACTTTGATTGTTATTTATTTATTTTTTTTTTTGAAGGGACTTTGATTCTTAATCAATAAGGTTACAAAAAGGTGATTCAATACTTTAATTTCTCTAGTGAGAATAATAAACAAAAATAAGAAAAAAAAATTTGCACTTTCTATTTCATTAAATGAAATTTGTTTTAAACTATCCAATAATATAATTCCATTATCAATTTTCATAATATGAATGCAAGATTAATAAACTCGTGTAACGTACTAAGGACTTATGAAATGGTGTATATAATTGATTATTTTTTCTTCAAACTAAAATATGTGTTTAAATTCCTATAAATAAATACGATAATGTTTTTTTTTTTTTT
>PYUH01000490.1:2687239-2703003 GCA_016808085.1 Suaeda aralocaspica
TGGATAAAAGTACTTGAACCGACTTAATTGCATGCTTGCATAGTTCCTAGGCGAAAATTTTAGGGATCGTGTTCTAACTATATAAATAAGGCTTTTGTACTAATAATATTAATATGTTGATATATATATTTTATGCAATGACAAATAATATTTGATGAACAGAGTTTTCGACTTGTTGTAATTGATGAGTTTGTAACTAATGTCGAAGATCAATACAATACCCACATATTGGATAAAAGTACTTGAACCGACTTAATTGCATGCTTGCATAGTTGCTAGGCGAAAATTTTAGGGATCCTGTTCTAACTATATAAATAAGGCTTTTGTAATGATAATATTAATATGTTGATATATATTTTATGTAATGACAAATAATATTTGATGAACAGATATTCTAAATGTAGATTTTCTTAAACAATAAAAATAAAATAAACCTTTTTGAAACATTGTTAAAATTCGAGCCTTATGTGTTGAAACTCTTTGGACATCCTCTAAATCTCTAATACAATCATGATAGTTCCATGGTTGGTTACAAGTACTTATTTCCTCTATTTCATAATGCTATATTTAATTTCCTATGTGGTTAGTGATCCATTTTATTTGTTGCATGCATTTACAGAGTAGGATATTTTCTTCTATATCTACTTTATCGAACCACTTTGATTGTTATTTATTTATTTTTTTTTTTGAAGGGACTTTGATTCTTAATCAATAAGGTTACAAAAAGGTGATTCAATACTTTAATTTCTCTAGTGAGAATAATAAACAAAAATAAGAAAAAAAAATTTGCACTTTCTATTTCATTAAATGAAATTTGTTTTAAACTATCCAATAATATAATTCCATTATCAATTTTCATAATATGAATGCAAGATTAATAAACTCGTGTAACGTACTAAGGACTTATGAAATGGTGTATATAATTGATTATTTTTTCTTCAAACTAAAATATGTGTTTAAATTCCTATAAATAAATACGATAATGTTTTTTTTTTTTTTTATCAAACCTATCCTTTTCATTATACTTGTTGCATTTTGTTGAAACCAGTAAAGTTATGTTCAATTCAACTTTTTTAAGCAATTAAGTGCTTATTAAAAAGAAAAAAATCAGACCTCTAATTAGATTTAAATCAGATAGATCATACATACATTGTTATATGCTTTTATTTACTGTAATTATCTTCGATCAATATAATTGTAAACAAATATGTCGAGAAAATTATAGACTAGTTTTTGTAAACTAATCATCAATACTATACGAATGTGATGATTCCTTCTTTGATAATTATTACCTTATGAATTATTTTGATACTAAGGTCAGTGTTTGGTCAGGTTTCAGAGCATGTCAAAAAAAATAAAAACTTTAATGTCCAACTTAACCAAAAACATAAACTTATATTTAAAACTCACAATCAAATAGATTTTATATTACATCACGCCCCTCGGGAGGAATCTAGTATGAACCTTGCCTCACCCTATTAATTCATTGCTTAAAATTCCACTTCAAAGTAGGTTTGGATGAGAATTGAAGTCATAGGTCCATGGCCTTTGTGTCACTACTTTAGCCTACACTAATAACATATTAGGGACCAACTAAACCGCAAGTAGTATGCTATGTTTGAAGCTCAAAAGTATGTCTTATGTTTTAACACCATTTAATTAAGACTCTAATCTATTGGAGTTAATGAAAACCTGTCAAATTTGGATTCAATTACGTTGCTTATGTTGTTAACGAATTCGAAATTAAATCCAGTTTAGGTCAAATCAATACACCACAATATAGAGCTTAAGCTTGGATGACCTCTCTTCGAATCAATTTTCATTCATTTTGCCATTAAATACTTTATCAACTATATTACTTAACACTATATTAAACTTGACATCATTTTACCATATATTTGAATTAATTGTAAATGCATATGAATAATGTGAAAGGTAATTAACAAAGCCAACACAATGTCTCTATTCACCATAACAACAAAAAAATATGTCCCAAACCAAACATGGCACAAAAAAAAAAAAAAAAAAAAAAAAAATCAATGCANAGAAAAAACATCCATGCACAATATTCCCATGAGTTGTTACGTGTAGGGCGCACTAGTGTAGCTGAAATTTGAAACAATTGCTAAATTTTATAAATTATAATTTCTAAAAGAGTGAGAATAATCAGTAAATATTCAAAGGGTTTGTTTGCCTTAGCATCTATTTATCGAAATTCCCACACACACACAAAAAAAATTCCCAATTTATCATGTTACTTAGTAACAACAGTACAACACCCAATGTTGTTATCATGAAACTTGACTTTTAGGGCATTTTGCCTTGTCCTATTGGCGACAATTTGTATTTTTTGACTTCAAATTTGGAAATTTTATTTTCATGATAAGCCTTGATAATATGATTCTCTTATTTTCAAAAGTTGATGTTATGATATGAGTTCTAAAATTATATTGGTTTTATGTATCCTAATTCATAATAATAAGTAAAGTAATTAGGAGAAAATGCACGTTTTATGTGGATACTTTTTCCTTATGTTAAGGACTACTCTATCGCCCTGATTAGGGGGCCGACAACGCCTCTGAAACTGACAGTATATCTTATATTAGGGTGAGGCTACTTTTTTTTGGCCTTTTCATATTAGGGTTAGTAAAATCCTATACATATATATACCATATTTAGTAACCTAGCCTAATTTTGTATTATAAATTTCCTCATCTAAGAAAATATAATATCTCCTCTGCCGGTGGACATAGCTAACATAATGTTGGTGAATTACATTAAATATGTGTTCTTATTATTCTTTACTTTAATCTATATTGCGTTTGCTACAACAAATACTTTCTTCGAGAACAAAACTTATATCCAATAATAAATCATGTCGATTGTAAAAATAATGGTTAACCTAAGCCAAAATAAATATCATATAAGTAACCACTATCATGAAGCAAATCAGACAACTGATTTTCAGCTCATTCGTGTCAAAATCATCGAGTGTGTGTGCGCTCTACGTGATTCATCAATTGGACTAGTTTGAAATTGGGATTTAGGTGTGGATTTTTAAAGCTTAATTTCCCTCCCAATTGTTATTGCAACTTTGCAGGGGATTGAACACATGACTTCCCTACCAAGTACAGTCTTAATTAATTACCACTGTACCAACAATCAATTAGTATAATCGTCAGTTATTATTTGGGTACCCAAATAATTGTATTTGTGCCCTGGAAATCCGAACGGGCCAAGCCCAATAAACATTGAGAAGCGAACATACCAAGTCCAATAAGCATTGACTTGAGCTTCCAAACAAACCAAGTAAATATAAATGGACCAGGCCCAATGGCAGAGCCAATTCTAATAGCCCTTCGGCCATCTGGTGGACCCCACATCTCACCAATCATCAAGTGAGCATAAATACCCCTCATCTATGACATTTCAGGTATTCACTTTCAGCCTCAAGTATTTATTACTCTCTAGTGTACACTCTTACTACTTTATTCTAGACTTTACTTACTTAGACATCGGAGGGACGTTCCTTGGGCACACTCCTTAGGCTAGTAATCTTCGTTTACTTGTACAGGGCTTTCGAAACTCCTTTCAGACCCAGTACTCAAGTCTTCCTCAATTCAATCGAGATTCTTATTTAAATCATATTATCTTTACCTAGAAACAGGTACTAACTATCTTGTTTAACTTATTTAATCGATCTCTTACTTTAATTTCCAAAAAAAACCCTTTGGGCTAGCTCTAGCTTAGAAGTTAATCGATTTTCGTAAATAAAAAATGATTCGAAAAAAGTAATTGTCAATTGTCATAACTCATATGATTGATTCTAATAATATTAGGTTATGCACTTATGAATTGAAGTGTGCTTCAACTACTCCAAAAGTGTTGGGTTAATTGGGTCCCTACATTGTGGTCTTTCGGCATTTTGGGCTCACACGTGGGCTTTTATGGAACTCAGATGCTCCTAACTTGTCGAGGTTTCGGTCAATTTGTCATTTCATTTCCTTTTGTCGATCAATTGATTTCAGGATTGCCAGATGTAAGCACTTTATGCTACATTTTCTGAATGATTTCAAGAGCAACTTTTCTTTTTTCAAAGTTATGTTTAAAGCTTCCTACATTCTTACTAGTGAGTTTTCTTCATGGAATCAAAACACAATATCCAAACAAAAAATTTAACAACAAAATTAAAAGCAACAATCAATAAACTAATCTAGCAGCACCGTAAACTTGTAAAAGTTAGCAATCAAAAACTTACAATACAAAGATAGAGTATGGTTACAAAGGTAGTAAGTAGGAATCGAAACTACACTTAATAACCTTAACCACTAGGCTATGGGCTACACAATGATCTTATTTGGTTGTAAGATGTATTTAACCTATTTTTATTTTTATTTTTTTATTTTTAATAAACAAAAATTTGGCAGATTTTTCTGGGAATCTGACTGGGTTCAATGATTAAGCCTCGAGAATGCATGGAATAATACTTTCTTACTAAAAATTTAAACCAATGATTAAGCCTCGAGAATAGTTTATATACTATATCAAATTTAAAATTAATGAAACTAATTGGAACTTGATGAATATATTGAAACGAAAGTGAACGGATTAGATTAAACCTTAACATAAACTTATTAGACCATCACGTATTGAACACCCTAAATTTTACATCTGTTAGTTGAGGGATATAAAAAATTCAAGTGTTGCAAATAATAAGAAACAGAGGGTAGCATAAGATTCTCCATTTAGTAACATTGTCGTTTAGGATTTTCAAATTGATACCCAAAACTCTTTTAGATTCTACATAGTACCATTATATTTCATATCATTCCATCAAAATTATTTTGCATTCTTCATTTTGGGAACTAAAAAATTGTTCAATCATCATTTTAAGGGAATATTAAACTGATCAAATTTGAGTTAGAATTGTCCCAAAATGTTATAGATGCATCATTTTGTGTGCAAGAAAAAAAAATTGAGTTCAAGTCAGAAAATAATACCAACATTTGTTGTGCACATATAATTATAATACTCCGTAGTTTCTTTTGGAACCATTATCAATTTATGAAGTATTGAAAACATTACAAAGCACGTAGTTTTTCCATAATAAATTTAATTTCAGTTCGACTCAATACATTGTTTAATGCATCTTTAAGTGTGCAATTTATATTAATTTCATTTCGTTTTATTTTCGTTCATTTAATTTCAATTCATCTCATTTTATCTTTGCTCAAATATATGCAAAACATATATTCGCCAAGTACGACTTTGTTGGTAATTTGATTGCTCTTTAGTGATCACAAAGACAGACAAATAAAATGCATATAGAAAACCTTCGAGCCTTCAAGAAGTGTACTCGTTTTTTCTACAAACAATCTTTCTGCCTTATTAAAAGAGCACGGGTAGCATGAAATTTGTCTTTGAGATACAATGATCAGAACAACAATGGTGGTACTCTACCAAACAAAATTCTATATATAAACAAGTTTGCGTGAATTGTGAAGATGAAGTGAAGAACTTGAGATAGTTTTTTGCTTTCAAGTGATAATGCCAAGATATATTTTTTTTTTCTTGCTATTCGACATTTCAACCAACGTATAACCAAGTTAACCACGGTTTTTTTTTTTTTTTTTTTTTTTTTTTAATAAAAATCGCCCGCAATTGATCAAAGCTGCATATATGGGGCAAGTTGCGATTTCTAGCTCCCATGGTTCTGGAATAAAATGTTAGTACTCTAAATCATCCAAATCATTCAATACTCTAAAAATCATCCAATACTCTAAATCTAAATTATTCAACAAACTCTAATGAAAATGAAAATGAAAATGAAAATGGGCAATGACAATAACGGTAGAAAAGTTTGCTCAAGTTAGTACTCATTGAGGGACCACATAAATTCTCAAGTATATCCTCATCAAATATTGAATGAAGCCCACTTGATCATAATATATAATAAATCAACAACATTAGTGGATCGAAATGATTAAAATCATCCTAATCATTTTGCATTTCTTCATGACTATATACTATAATTTACATGTGAGTGTAATTAGATCTCATGCAACAATCCCAATAAAACAGTAGATTACACTAATTAATTAATTAATTACATGCTCTAATCACGCTCCTAAGAGGGTCCATTGAATATACTTTATGTGTCGTATATGGTTTATACTCCGCACTTTGTAGGTACTTGAAGTTAAACAAGATTTTGTTTTAATAGTTGTAGTACTTGATTGCATTACATCATTTTTGTGAATGGTAAACAGTAAAACAACTTAGCAACCATAGAGAATATCAAGAGCTTACAAAAGAAACAACTAATGTATATTAAAGCCTATGGGTTAACTTAGCGCCGTTTTAGAGGGGTTCAAAGAGCACCACCACATAGGCCCTAAATTTTAGATCTTCATATATACTATTGTCTAATATATATAATAACATCTAAATATTATTAATATAAGGGCCTAATTTAGGTTTTATTAGAACAGGACCCCTAAATTTTATGTCACGGCCCTACGTTAACTACTTGATGAATGTCGTCAACTTATGTATGTAGGGCCTGTTTACAATTCCAAAATTCATATATAAATCGTGCATCGCACGGGAACTAAACTAGTTACTCTTAAAAACCATCTACTCCGTGACGCAGACAAGCTTGTAAAATAGAGAAGATATAAAAATACGCTAGAAGGGCTTAGAAGCTATTAGAAAAAAGAAATTTTATCCAAGGTACGATTGAGAAAAACTATCCGTTTTGAAATCTCTTTTGACATTTTAGAATATTTGACCAGAAAAGCCATATATCGTATGTCAACTTGAATAGGTATTTTCGGATATCCATATCTATATATATGTTATGAATCAATATAACAATTTTTTTAATTTAATATATATTTGATATTTGGATATAAAATTTGAATATTTCGAATAAGAGATACCATATATTTAAATTTTCGAATCAAATATCTAGACTTTGGGAATATGAGATACTTGATATTTATGTGATCCTCAATTGCTCAACATAGGCTACCATAAACACTGTATTATCAATATATTTGATAACTTAACATTAATTGTAACACCCTGGTTTTCTCCTTCCTAAAACTACTAACATTTCCGGAATACATTTATAAAATAATCGAGCCCCAACTACTTTAGAAAACCAAAGCATTACCGCCACCGTGAAAACGGCTAAGGCATTTACCAAAGTACTACAGCGGAAGACTTAACTTTAAAAGAAACAAACCAAAACAACTTAATTAAAATAAACTTCAAAACCAAATCCCATGATACTTTATAACAACTTGGAACCGACATAACGGCCCTTCAAACCAAATAATATTTAATATCTTTAAAACAACGTTAATCCATCATGATATAATAAATAGCATAATAGTCACTTAATTTTTAAGCAAATACTAAAACAACATGAACACTCTTCACTCAATCCCAGCATGATCGACTAGATGCCCACCTGAAACCTGTTGCTTACTCTTTATTCAAGACTTCTACTCGCCATAATAAATGGGTCGTCGTAGGGCCAAACAAAGATTAGCCATGCACACAAAGCACGTAATCAGCAAAGCTGAGTACATAAGCATTAAAGACAATGCAACACACTAGCATGAATAATCCTAGGCNAAGTATAAGTATGGAAATATATATATATAATCTTCAATTTTGAAATGATTAATTATTAAATGTAAAATAATTTATGTATGATAATTGTTTACAAATTGATTTGTAGATTATTTATATTTAAAATGTAACAACTACAAATTACGTCGTATATAGTAACTCAATATATTAATGTGGCAATGTATCATCATAATATTATTTGCTAATTTTTTTTAAGCACATTGACAATAATTGATTAAGTTAATATATAATATTGAGGTAAGAAAAAAAATAAGAGATTTTTTATTTGTGTCAAGCTAAGAATAAGCGACTTTATTTGAGTATAATTATAAATAGATTGTATCATTTTGTTCTCACAAATTCTCCTCCAAAATTGATGGAAAAACAGTGAAAAATCTTTTGTTTTTTCCCCTTAGATTTAATAGTTTTCTTTCTTAAATCAACTATTTTCAATAATTTTTCTTTTCTACGCATTTTCATAGTTGTACTTTTCCATAAAATTTCACATTATGCAGGTTTCCAAACACAATGGAAATGTACAAACTTCTTGTATGGATGAAGTGCACCGAAGATACTCTTTAGTTCCTTGAATATTTAAAATGCAGCGTTTTTTTAAAGAAAATAAGAGCAGGTTAATTCCGAATCAACCTAAGACATCCTTATGTGTGATGATCGTTATCAGCTGATCAGGTGAGAACAACACAACACAATTTAACATTAAGTTACCTAAATCGGCTATATAATCAAGTAATCGACAACTTAATTGGCTTCTTTAGCGATTTCTTAGATATTATCCATTTCGATATATTCAATATGAATCTATTTTGAGAAAATTGAAACTTGGCTAATTCAATAATTTCATTACTTTCATACTTAAATTACCGTTAAGATATATTTTCCCGCCATCAACTGCAACAAACGCAAAAACAACAATGGAGAAACTAAAAACCATTTCCCCTTTTCGTCTTTCATCACTTCTACGACAACAGAAAGACCCAAAAATTGCCCTAAATCTCTTTTTAAACCCTAATTCAAATCCCAATTTCACCACTAATTACAATAAACCCTTCTCATATTCCCTCTTATCATACGATATCATCATCACAAAACTAGGGAAAGCAAAAATGTTCAATGAATTAGAATTAATCTTATCAAAACTCAAGAATGAACGTCGTTTTATTCCCACTGAAATCATTTTCTGTAATGTCATTACATACTATTCTAGAGCTAAATTGCCTGAAAGAGCACTCCAAGTGTTCGACGAAATGCCCACTTTTCGATGCCGAAGAAGTGCGAAATCATTGAATACTTTGTTAAATGGGCTTTTAATTTGCAGGCAATTTGAGAAGATGGGTAAAATTTTTGTGGGTATTGATCAATTTTGTTGTCCGGATGTTTGTACTTTTAATGTGATGATCAATGGTTGTAGAGTGTTGAAGGATATGGAGAGTGCATTGAAGGTGTTTGATGTAATGCGTGAGAGGAGGATTCGCCCGAATGAGGTGACTTTTTCGACATTGATTGCGGGGCTTTGTGAGGGTTTTAAGGTGAAGGAAGCAGTGGAGTTGAAGAATGATATGATCAGGGTTTATAAGGTTGAACCTAATGTACAAGTTTACGCGTCTTTGATCAAGGGGTGTTGTGAGGTTAATGAGTTGAGTTTGGCATTTCGGCTGAAACAGGAGATGGTAGAATGTAATGTTAAGGTGGATTCCGCGATTTATACTACGTTGATTAGTGGTCTTTTTAAGGCTGGGAGAATAGATGAGGTGGATGGTTTTTTAGAGGAGATGAAGGGAGTTGGGTGTGTTCCTGATATCGCGACTTATAATGCTCTCATTTCTGGGTATTGTACACACAAGCGGCTTGACCTTGCATTGGAGTGCCTAAATGAGGTGGAAGAAAAGGCATCGAAAGCTGATGTTGTTAGTTATAACGTGCTTATAAGAGGATATTTTAAGGAGGGTTTAATAAAAGAAGCTATTGATTTATTCGAAGATATGCCAAGGCGAGGGTGTAAACCTGATGTTGTGTCCTATCGGATAGTTGTCCAGGAGCTTGTATCTGGGATGAGGTTGAAGGAAGTGGCATTTGTTTTAGATGAAATGATGTTCAAGGGTTATGCTCCTCATCTTTTAACTGTTAACAAATATTTGAACCTTTTGCGAGAAGATGGGAATTTGGAGCTGTTATTTGAAGTAGTTAATAGTCTAGCCAAAGGAAATTTTATTGATTCCAATTATTGGCAATTTGCAGTTTCAATTCTTTTCACAAAACATGAGGATTTGCATTTCCATGATGTTTTTGATGCACTAACAATATCACATACTGTCGCTACTTGATTTTTCTCGTTGTTGCTCATTTTGTTTTTGTTTTGTTATTATGTCAACAAATAGACTGAATTTCTTAATTTCTATTAACTAAATCATGGTGGATTGGTTGAATTAGCAGCTCTTAGATGATCAGTTCTGAGGAATGCGACTTTGTAACCTTTTCGTCTCCATCTACACCATTGATATATAATGAATTGACAGTCATTGTGTCGGGATCAGAGCTCTGCCATTTAACATCTGTATATTGTATATAAAAGCTTCAAGCATTCCTATCAGTTGGGCTTTAAATTATCAGAATCTGTTAATAGTCCACAGTTAGACTATGTAATGTAGTTCATATCCACTTGGGATTGTTCGAGTCTCCGAGAACTTGGCGGAGTGGCTGGTGATTAACATTCCTAATTTTTGTACAGTCACATGGTTGACCTTTCCATCAGATCAAGTTAGGTCATCCAATCCTTGAGTAGTTTTTTTAGCATCAATTGAAGCAGGAAACACTTCTCTGCTGAAATTATGCTCGGACAGTGTATAACAAGAACACCCTATGTCTAGCTTCATATTTTAATCTTGGCGATGATATGTTAAGTAAAGACACTTCCTAGGTGCAAACTAGTCATAGCCAGCAACACATTGTAACTTGCAGGTGATGTTTCTAATTGTTTACAAGTTTTAAGGAAAGAGCTACTCTAAGTAAATGAAGGGAGAAGTTTGGACCTGTGAAAAGTTTGTATTATTTATTTACTACTATAACATTGTTTTCTCGGATTTTGGTTTTCAGGAAATTAAAGTCATCCTAGGGAAGAAAATATCTGCTGAAGCCTGAAGACGAAGAAGAACTTTTAACATAATTCAACAACCTAGAAGCACGGGTACGTTCGTCATTGAGATGCTTGTACCTTCTCATGGTGTGTCTAGCTAATCTCTTACACTTGTTGGGTTAGTTAATTTTAGATCTTTATAATTGAATTGAGACTGTTTATTAGTTTATATTTTTTTCTCTATGACAACTTATTAGATCAAATCAGCTCTATAACTTATAGATAATAACAAAAGGATCAGACCTGCTGCCAGCGTTATATAATCACATATATAAAGCCACAAACTTTATAAGAGTCTAAAGAAGCTTCTAGTTTTTATGTTATTGAAGCCGATGAATTACAGAGAATGTTTCACTGAGTTTTGCATAGAATAGGAAATACTTTCATCACGATCAAAGTTAAGGACAGGTTTGCGGCAATGGATGTAGTGGTCACCAAGCATCTATCTAGCCATCTGATGCCAATGAAAAAGTTAAATGAAAAGGCCAAAGTTAGGTCACCTTGTTTGTAGGACCACGTTGTGCTTTAGCCAAAAATTTCACCAAATTCTCAGCATCTCCAGGTCGAAAGGACTTTTTCCATAAGATATAGAGAGAACTTTCTAAGATGAATGTAGGGAACGATTTCACTTACTCAAATGCAGGAGATTTCATGAAATTTATGCCTCGAACCTACTTTTGGGGCTGCACATTATACACTTACCTATATTGGCTATATAATAATCTATATTATTTGTGTGCATGCTATATTGGCTATATAATCGATATTATTTACGTGCATGCTGTATTGGCTATATAATCTATACCATTTACGTGCATGGTTTCTTTTTTGTATTGTGTGTGTGTGTGTGTGTGTGTGTTAGTGAAGATTATCTCTAAGATAGTTTTATACATCAGAATTCGGTACACCATCCAAACATGATATGTTCATGCATCACATTTTGTATGTTTTTGCCTTTAACTTTGATACTCATACATGCATGCATATATGTAAATTTAAATACAATCAACAGATAGTCGCACACACATCAATGCGAGCAAGTATAGGGTTCTATGAGTACAGAGATATGTACCAATGTGGAAACTGGAAAGAGATCATACCTCTTGATTCAACAAACGTTCCATATATGATGCAACTCTGATCATCAGTACAGTCTCACTAGTCTTTCTGATGTCGATATCCTACCATATACCTTGTGAAGTTGTGATTGCATATTACACTTGTAACCTTGTCTATGTTTTATTATAATCTTCTTTAGAGGAGGTAATGTATCTGTTGTAGCTGATCGTCTAGTATCTGGTAGAAGTTCCCTCTCCAGCTCCTAAAGTGGAAGAACAGTTAGAGCTGCCTGAAGTTCCTTCCAAGCCCCCTGCTGCTGCTGTTGATGTTGAACATATACAAGTTGAACCTCATGAAAAAAGAAAAGGTATTCAGACTTCAGTCTTCCTCACCTTCCATCTAATGGTGATTCACAAATTTTCACAAAAGAATGTCATTTTGCTGTTCTCCCCCTTAGGACTGTGTTTCCCCTCTACCAACAATTCATTAATTGAAGAACCATTTCTGGCATAGCCGCAAACAAGCTTTGGGACTGACCATGTAGCGCAAGATGTGACGACAAAACGGCTTCCTGTTAATGATCTGCTGGCTTTAATTTTGAAACCATCTTCCAAAGGCATTCTTTGAGCTATATCATTATTCTTTTCCTTTTACTCCACTTTTTTAGTCATGTATAGTATTGCTGATTTGCTGCTGTGTACAATATTTTTAAACCTCATTCCATTTTATTCAGGTCAATCTGTTCAGAAAGATTGTTTCTATTAATTATTGAAGTTAAATTTGCTTTTTTGGAAACTACAGCTTTGCATGACTTGGTTATAGATTCATGAACTTCTAGTTTACTTATCCCTGATTGCTTGGTTTCTGCCATCATCTACATTGTGCTTATTAGCTGCAGCTCGCAGAAGTGATCAGGCGACAATGCTAATGCAACATTTTATTCACTCACAATACGGCGATTTTATTTGAATAATTTATGATAAATGATGGATAGAAATTAGAAACCTTGATGGTCACAAGTCGCGACTACAAGGATTCCACTTGGCCTCAACCTTATGAGAAGTGGATGCACGACAATAACAAAGCTACTTGATTAACTCAAAACACAAAACTCTCCTTTATTCATCTTGATAATGAAACTATTTAAAGGCAACAATTCATTTCCAATTTAAAAACGTGTTTGGGCGATCTTAGGGTTGGTAGCGCGCCTTCATAACAACAACACAATTTTACAATTGTAACTAAGCAGCTAAGCTAGGTAGAGACTAGAGACTAGTATCATTAACGCAACAATTATAATGCAATTATGAAATCATTAATTGATAGAAACCGCAAGTCAATGTCTTAGTAAGTTAGTATGCATAGTGGTCAAGGACAGGGTAGAAAGACTATCTTTGTCAAAAGCTAAACTCCAAGGGAGAGGAAACGAATATAAGACCCTACACAAATGAAGTTACCAAAATGTATATGCTTTCTTCTATTTGGCTCCTTTCAATCTTTCATCCCATGATATAATTTGAACATTGCACAAGTTTTTAGGAGATGGGGGTGTGGGTAGTTTCGACAAATTGTTACGATGAGTACAATGTATTTGGCAATGAGAAACGAACCTTAAAGTTTATTAACTAAACACAAGATCATTATATATATATATCTATCTTTATCTATCTATATCTTCTATACTCTCTCTCATATCTATCTCAAATCTTTGGTGGGTGTGATCCACAACATAAATGAAATTCGATGACGATTAATTCCACTTGAAATTAAATTGTATGCCGTTCATCTTACAAGTACATTAGTTTGAATCAACCCGATGACATTGTTCCAACCAATGTTTGTTCATTTTCACTCCACAATAGAAACTTTTCCTCCAATAATTTTCAAACACAAAACTTTGAATATCTTGATACTTTCCAAAAATAATTGTAACTTTTAATAATTAATTTATCTTTTTTGATGAATGTTTTATGCAATGTTCAAATTTGTTGACATTTTTCCCCGCTTTAATTTAGTTATCACGTGTTAGAAATTAATAAGGTAATCAAGATCGTCCAAAAGTGGAAGACTACTTATATTAAGAACCAATAGCCATATTACACTTAGGCCATGTTCTTGTTAACTTATTTTTACTTATCTGAACTTAATTTTGCTAATCTGAACTTATTTTTGCTGAACTGAACTTATTCGTACTTATCTGAATTTGTTTTTGCTGAACTGAACTTATTCTTACTTCTCTGAAGTTATTTTTAATGTATTGAATTTATTTTTGCTGAACTGAACTTATTTTTGCTGAATTAAACTTATTTTTGCTGAAAATAAATAAAAATAAGTTTAGAAGAACAGGACCTTAGTTAACTTTTACAAAAACATTTTGCTTATTTTTTGTTCTATGTTTGTAAAATATCAATCAATATCAAATATTAAATATCAAAAATAGGTTCGTATGACTGTATTTTTTAAAATTTTAAATTTTAATTGCTTAACGAAATGGTAGTAGCTATATGATAATGAGCTGATTTGTAGGGATATTTGATACAAATTTATGTAAAATTTAAGAAGTAAATGATTGAATTTTAAAAATTTCAAGAGCGCAGGATGCAATTTTCCTAACATCAATTTGAGGATGAAGTAA
This sequence comes from Suaeda aralocaspica, assembly GCA_016808085.1. NCBI lineage: Eukaryota > Viridiplantae > Streptophyta > Magnoliopsida > Caryophyllales > Amaranthaceae > Suaeda > Suaeda aralocaspica. The sequence continues at coordinate 2,701,726 of PYUH01000490.1, forward strand.
ATTACTTGGGGATGGAAAAAAGTGACAAAGAAATTAGGAGAAATACACTCTCTTTAATCATCCACGAGGATATGTTAGGGTCTATTTCCTTCAGCTCAAAACAGCTAAATTGAATTAAGTTGAACTAAAATGAACTGAGTTTTTATTATGAATTTTTAAAAAACAGTGAACCGAACGAAACTGATTTTAAGTTGAAATAAACAAACCGTTAATTAATTTTCTTTGACATGTTAACAGATTTTCTTTCCAAATAAAAAAAATAAATTTAAAAAAAGTTTTTCTACATTATGTCTCTAGGATATTGGGTTTTCTACGTTGTGTCTTTTTAAATTGAAACTTCTATATGGTGCCCCTAAGGTTTAATACGTGACTAAGTCATACCCTTATCGTTAAAAATGTCACAATTTCAATCTTAATTTGGTGGCTCATGCGCCCTTTGCTCATGACCCATACTCTTCCATTTTTCCTTACAATTAAAGAGTACTATGAACAATATAGCTCATAACAATAAATAATTTGCGAATATTTAATAGTTGTTTACCTACAAAGACATGACATAATAACTAATTGAACCTTAAGGGCACAAGTTTTAATTTGAGTGAGCACAGCGTATAAAACTCAATACCTCAAGGTACAGCGTACAAAAACCATTTAAAAAAAATTACGGGAAGTGGTAGTAAGTCCGTAATAAAAAGAGAGGGAAAACAAAAAAGCGCGTGTACTAAAAAGAGAGCGTAATATGAGGATTTTACGTAACTCAACACGTGGTAGGCCCAAAATCAACCTTTTTTTTAATTTTATAAAAAAAAAAATTTCAAAAAAGCAAAAATCCCAATCTATGGACCCCACCTTGTAGGACCATGTGGGCCCCACTTTGTTTTCATTGAAGTTGGCAAATAACCCCACTCGCACAATCTCACTCACTCTCTTCTTTTTCTCTCTCCTCATCAATCAACCCTTCTACTGAAGAAGAAGAAGATCCTCTTTTTCGCACAAATTAAATTAATAACACAAATTATAAAAAAAAGGATTTTTTTTTTTTTAATTTTTTAAAAATTATCGAATGTTGAGAGATTAATCATCATCATAATAATCATCTATTTTCCCCCAATTTTCACTGGTATTCTATTTCAATTAATCAATTTCTTCACTCAATTAGTTTATTTTTTATTTTTTATTTTTAATTTGGTAAAATTGATTTTATTTTTTTGATACTAAAATTAGGGTTTTTGATTTTTGAATTTTAATTTGTTTTTTTTTTTTTTTTTTTTTTTTTGG